>JAHDVE020005672.1:0-74470 GCA_022606495.2 Halesus radiatus
ATGTTGAAGGTTGGTTAAATAAAAGATTTTAAGTTAGGTAAGAAAACAAATCGAAAAACAAAGAAAGAAAAGTGGGGAAAATATACAGTTATAGCAGGAAAGGCTGATATCTTTGGTTTAATCCAGTTTTTTATTTCATTTTTGTATGTGTTTAAAGATGATATGTTTGGACACTTACATTCTGTAGATAGAAAATTAAAAATTTTAGGAGCAATAAAAAAAGCATGTCTCTGCGCAAGACTAGTTTTACACAAATGTACTTCAAGTACGTTATTTATCCTGTGGCTAGAGCGATTTTCGTTTTTTGGGAATAGTTTTTGTCTTGAAAATACATATTTTAGGCACTGTAGACAATAATTTTTTCTTATAACTAACAGCTCAACCTCATGGAATAATTGCATGGAGGGGAAGGTACTTTCTTTATGTAACATTATTTTTAGTATTAATTTTTGCGACGTTTCAAGTGGTTTAAGGTAAGTATTATATATTCCCCCCATCCAATTATTCCATAAGATACTGATTGCACCAGTGCGTGGTATACCATTTTCATTATTTTGATATCAAGTATGTTTATACCAGACGTGAATATCAAGTTTGTAATACCCTCCGTTTGCGTAACATCAAACCAGTACATAACTCAGTAGGGGATGCGACTAGATACGTAATCTCTACTGGGTTCATGCAGCTTCGATCGAGGGACGACTAGATACGATCCTCTATCTCGAACTGTTACGTAGTACTCGTCGGGCTCACACAGACGACCCGACCCTGAATTCTGTCGAATCTTTGATAATTCTTAAGGCATGCAGTAGTTCATTCCAGGCTGTAGGTCCTAATACTCCGAAAGCAAGATCACCGAACTCAGTAGTAGGTGTAACGTTTTGGTTCTTTCAACATCCCGATAGCTGATGGCTCTGTGGACCTAAGGGTGGACTGTCGTGAATTGGTGTTTTCAGGAATACACAGTTCTGATAAGTAAGCCGGAGTCATTCCATTAAGTGGCTTAAATACCATCCAGCAGAGCTTGAACTGGATTCTTTCAGAATATTTGAGCCAGTGGAGATTTTTGAGATGCTCTGAAATGTGGGAATATTTAGATACGCCGATGATAAGTCTTGCTGCAAAGTTGAAAACTGATTGCAATTTGTTAATTTGGTATTTGGGGAGACTTGCATATATTCTGTTGCGGTAATCTAGACGTGACACAACGTACGAATTGACAATCAGTTTAGTCGCATATGTTGGCAAGTTTCTTCGTGCTGCTTTAATTTGCCACAAACTCTCTCGAAAAAAACCTTAAAATCCTCCCGCATCCCCACAGAGGGGCCCATGGTAACATCGTGGATTTACTTCACGACTGAAACTTGTGTTGGATATAAAAACATTATGTAATTATTAATTATTTGTCGATGAGGCTCGCTATCCATCACACCGCCGACCCTTTATTAGCACGAAGAGGAGAAAGGAACGTGAACAATGTCGAATTGAAACGTGGAATGTCAGAGGAGGAATGGAAAGAAAGATGAATGAACTATGTGATACGATGGTAAAGAAAAGTTTGGATGTACTTTGTATAACAGAGAGTTATGAAAAAGGGGAGAGGTACAATGCAGCATAATGATACGCTCGTCATCTGGTCTGGTAGACCAGATACAGACAGGGCTTGTCAGGGTGTTGCAGCGTTACTGACTCCTAGAATGGTGGACTGTGTGTTGCAATATGAATGTGTAAGTCCTATAATAATGTGTATCCGATTCAAAATCGGATTGACAAGAGTGTTTTTAGTTATATGCTATACTCCTGTCAACTCTGAAAGCGATGAAGTGAAAGATGATTTTTGGACTGGTGTGAGCAATGTGATGAGATTAAAGAATATGAATTGTAAGCGACCATTGTCGTTACAAGACTGTAAACATGTAGGTGCTGGTCAAGTCGTTATCGTATCCGTGATGTCTCGGGCGTCGGGCTCGCTCTGGATTTCCAAATATTGTTCCTTGCAAAAGGGAAACAATGTCGACTTTTGTAAATTCTGCTGTGGTCGGGTATCCAAAGGTGAGAAGTCAAAGGCAGTTGTCCGATGGAGGTAAGCAGTGGTCAGAGTGAAACAATGCGAGTGGTTCAGAAGTCAGAGCGGGCGGCGGGCAGGGAGGAGTACTTGTCAGGCTGGCGATCAAATGCTAACTGCCGCAAACTGGCGTTTGCAGGCTATTTATGCGGTCCACCAAGCGCGGACCGCCGGTGCCGTGTAGATGTCTAACAAGTCGGTCTCCCTCTCACCAACCGTACCGCTCCAACGCTTTTATTCAGTCATTTCAGTTTGAGCGGTCTGGAGCGAACAAGCTCGCCAGACCGCCCGTTACATATATTAACAAACAACGATAATTTAATAATAAGTGTGCAGCTTCAGATATACCGGGAGGCGTTACGTCCGATACACTCCCCTCGTGGAGCTTGGCTACACTTTTCTGCGAAGGGCGTGCCGTCTCTCGGTGCGGCGATGAAGTCATCCGGGCGTCATCCGCAGAGGTGGGGATGCGCTGAGGTTACCCATGCATCTTATCGTGGCGAGAATGCTCCCCTCGTCAAAGGGTTGGGGCTGGGAAGCGCTGAGCTGTGGCGCGTGTTGTAGCACTTGTTTCATTTCCCGGGCTGCGTTCGCGCAGAGTGGGCGGCCGCCGGGGGGCGCTCGGAACAAAGGGGCCGCAGTTCAGCGAGGCGCGCTGCATATTCGCAGCTTGTCCATTTCCCGGCATCTGGGTAGCGCCGGGCTGCGTTCGCGAAGAGGTGGCCGCCGCCGAAGGGCCCCAGTAACAAGGGGGGCGCAGTTCGGCGAGGCGTGCTGCATCCTAGCAGCTTGTCGGTTTCCCGGGCTAAGCTTAGCGCCGGGCTGCGTTCGCGCAGAGGGGCCGCCGCCGAAGGGCTCCAGTAACAGGGGGGGGGCGCAGTTCGGCTAGGCGTGCTGCATCCTTGCAGCTTGTTGTTTTCCCGGGCTATGCTTAGCGCCGGGGCCAGGGGCAGCAGGGCCTGGCGGTACGGTGCGCGCTCCTCTAAGCGGCGGCTTATTGCAGCGCAACCGGCATGGGACGGGCCGGGGCCAGGAGCAACGGGGCCTGGCGGTGTGGGGCCGCGCCCAGAGCAGTGGCCGTCGATAGCGTAACCGGCATAGATCGGGCCGGGGCCAGGAGCAGCGGGGCCTGGCGGTACGGAGCCGCGCTCCAATGAGCAGCGGCTTGCGGAAGCGTGACCGGCATAGATCGAGCCGGGGCCAGGAGCAGCGGGGCCTGGCGGTACGGAGCCGCGCTTCAATGAGCGGCGGCTTGCGTAAGCGTGACCGGCATAGATCGAGCCGGGGCCAGGAGCAGCGGGGCCTGGCGGTGCGGTGCCGCGCTCCATTGAGCGGCGGCCATCAATGGCGAGTCCATGGGCAGCATAGCAGGCGTGAGCGACGCTAGGAGCTGCCGATGTGGCCAGGGCATACACATCAGGGTCCGGCGGGACGAGGTCGCGGTCTGCAGAGCAGCAGACAATGCGCATCGAATCGGGCGCCGCCGGGACAGGGATCGGTGTAACGCCATCTATGTTCGTGCATTCCAATCTCGGAATGGTGGTTTACGCCCTCGCTATCCTTTTCAAGCTTTGGACGAAACCGATAGATGGCGCCGCCACCTGTGGTGCTAGATGGATTCTCAGATCTGCTATAAACTGCGCCATCTGTCGGGCACTCTCCCAAATCCGATAGCCGCGACATCTCTCGGCGTCCAGTTTAAGCTGCGCCTGCCAAAGCGTATCCTCTGGAAAAGCTTTCCTTCTCGGCGAGGCGTGGGCAGTGGCAGGGGTCATCGGGGGGGCAATTTGGCAAGCGGCCAGTGGATTATCGGATTCGGCAGCGAGGCGCAACCGAGCTGCGCCTGCCAAAGCGTATCCTCGGTGGGGCCCGCCTATAGCAGGGCTGCGTGCAGCGCCGGATACTTCGGGATCAGGCGGTGCAAGGCTGCGCACCTCCGGGCAGCAGTTGTTGTGACGGGGCCCGCCTATAGCAGGGCCGTGAGCAGAGCCAGACACTTTGGGGTCGGGCAGAGCGAGGCTGCGCACCTCCGGGCAGCAGTTGTTGTGACGGGGCCCGCCTATAGCAGGGCCGTGAGCAGAGCCAGACACTTCGGGGTCGAGCAATGCGCAGCTGCACACTTCAGGGCAGCAGTCATTGTTGTGTAGATGGGGCCCGCCTATAGCAGGGCCGTGAGCAGAGCCAGACACTTCGGGGTCGGGCAATGCGCAGCTGCACACTTCAGGGCAGCAGTGATTGTTGTGGAGATGGGGCCCGCCTATAGCAGGGCCATGTGCAGCGGAGCCAGACACCTCGGCGTCGGGCAATGCGCAGCTGCACACCTCAGGGCAGCAGTTGTTGTGACGGGGCCCGCCTATAGCAGGGCCGTGTGCAGAGCCAGACACTTCGGGGTCGGGCTGTGCGAGGCTGCGCACTTCAGGGCAGCAGTCGTTGTCATGTAGATGGGGCTCGCCTATAGCAGGGCCGTGAGCAGAGCCAGACACTTCGGGGTCGGGCTGTGCGAGGCTGCGCACTTCAGGGCAGCAGTAATCGTCATGTAGATGGGGCCCGCCTATAGCAGGGCCGTGTGCAGAGCCAGACACTTCGGGGTCGGGCTGTGCGAGGCTGCGCACTTCAGGGCAGCAGTCGTTGTCATGTAGATGGGGCCCGCCTATAGCAGGGCCGTGAGCAGAGCCAGACACTTTGGGGTCGGGCAGTGCGAAGCTGCGCACTTCCGGGCAGCAATTTTTGTCGTGTAGATGGGGCCCGCCTATCGCAGGGCCGTGAGCAGAGCCAGACACTTCGGGGTCAGGCAATGCGCAGCTGCACACTTCAGGGCAGCAGTGATTATTGTTCCGGTGAGGCCCGCCTATAGCAGGGCCATGTGCAGCGCCGGATACTTCGGGATCCGGCGGTGCAAGGCTGCGCACTTCGGGGCAGCAGTGATTATTGTTCCGGTGAGGCCCGCCTATAGCAGGGCCATGTGCAGCGCCGGATACTTCGGGATCGGGCGGTGCAAGGCTGCGCACTTCCGGGTTTGTGTCAGTGCTCAACAGCAAAGGGAGCCCAGACGCGGCGATCAGTTGCTCGATCTGCCTGTTTCGTTTTCTTATTTCTTGCAACTCTTCTCGCATCTGACGGATTATTTCTTTCTTGGAATCCTCACTCTTGGATGTGAGGTATTCGTCCGCAGAGGCTACTGTGCTCCGTGTCGTGTCGGTATTTGTGGCTAGAGCCGCTGCCGTAACAGCTCGTGCTCTAGCATCCCAGGCGGCCGTACTTGCTAGTTCGGGAACGTGTGTCGATGGGTCGGCGGTAACCGGGCCGAGGGGTGCCGGGCCGAGGGGTGCCGGGCCGAGGGGTGCGGGGCCAGAGACTGTAGCGCCGAGCGCTACAGAATTGTAACTCGCGTCATTCCGTTCGAGCCCTCGGAGAGTGAGGTTGTAAGCAGCTGGGCTGCCATGTAATGCATCGGGCGCTGCGTGGGTAGGGGGCGCAAGACCGGGCCCTACAGCGTAGTGGCGGCCAGCGTCATTTCGCTCGTGGCCGTGGGAAGCGAGGTCCGATGTAGCTCCGCCGGCGTATGACGTGTCGGGCGCTGTGGGTCGTGCTGGGCCGGACATTTCCGGCTGCGGCCGCTGTGTTCCGCCATCTTGTAATATGCGGAATGCTTCCACCATTAATGCAGCAATCTGGGAGAGCGGGTCCGCTCTGTTATTCGCCCGATTTTGGGTTCGACGCGCCGAGTCATCCGTTGTAGTTTGACCCGGGAATGTCGCGTTGAGGTTTGTGGGCTGCGGTTGACAGGGCTGCAGAGGGGTCGTTTGGCCGTGCATCGCGAAGTGGGATGCTGGAAGCCGGTACTCTGCGCCTTGTGGAGCGCCTTGTGGGGCGCCTTGTGTGAAGCCTTGTGGGGCGCCTTGTGTGGCCGTACACTTCTGGGTAACGGCCGGTGACATCTTGTTAAATCACCTAGGTAGCGGCTGGGTACTAGATCCGTAGTCCGGGGATCACTATGTGACTCGATCCGGCTCGAAGGACCACTTGTAAGCGACCATTGTCGTTACAAGACTGTAAACATGTAGGTGCTGGTCAAGTCGTTATCGTATCCGTGATGTCTCGGGCGTCGGGCTCGCTCTGGATTTCCAAATATTGTTCCTTGCAAAAGGGAAACAATGTCGACTTTTGTAGATTCTGCTGTGGTCGGGTATCCAAAGGTGAGAAGTCAAAGGCAGTTGTCCGATGGAGGTAAGCAGTGGTCAGAGTGAAACAAGGCGAGTGGTTCAGAAGTCAGAGCGGGCGGTGGGCAGGGAGGAGTACTTTTCAGGCTGGCGATCAAATGCTAACTGCCGCAAACTGGCGTTTGCAGGCTATTTATGCGGTCCACCAAGCGCGGACCGCCGGTGCCGTGTAGATGTCTAACAAGTCGGTCTCCCTCTCACCAACCGTACCGCTCCAACGCTTTTATTCAGTCATTTCAATTTGAGCGGTCTGGAGCGAACAAGCTCGCCAGACCGCCCGTTACATATATTAACAGACAACGATAATTTAATAATAAGTGTGCAGCTTCAGATATTCCGGGAGGCGTTACGTCCGATACAATATATATATAATTTAACGACTGTGTACCAGACGTAATGGCACACAGGCGAACTGTAGTGGGCAGCTGATCCGGATCTGCGAAGAGGGCTGGAAGGGGAGACAGCACAACCTGTGTCGATCCCTTGCAAAGGGGGAAATGACAAGACCTCATTAACGACTTTTGTACTTTTGCAATGTAATTCTGCACAAAAACCTAATTTATGCAGAATTATAAGTAGAGCTCGGGACCGTGTCCGGGGGATGATGCTTGTTCTGAGTCTAGTGAGAGGCAGTAGTCCGATGGCGGTCCAGGGTCAGCGCTGGTCAGAAACAAGGCAAGTAGAGCAGAAGTCGTAGCGGACGGAGCAGTGAAGGGAGCAGAGCGTCTTCTCAAGCGGGCGGTTGCTAGCTGACTGACTAAATCTGGTTATCGCAGGCTACTTAAGGTCGCCTATGAAACGTTGGAGGTTCGAGACACGCAGAGCTACCACGTTCTACGCATGTCCGACGAACAAGCAATCTCGCATCTCCCTCACACTGCCATCTCGCTCTGACGTTTTATTTCAATCATTCGCATTTTAAGCGGTCGGTGAAAACAAGTTTCCCACAGACCGTGCAGTATATATATTCATTCAATAAAGGGAAGGAGTCGGGACCATATGCAGACAGCGAAATAACATTTATTCTCTATATGACCCAACTCCCTTACAAAATAGACATACTCTATGTGGAATATAACAAATAAAAGGCGAACACGTCCGACACAGACTGTATGAGAACATATGACACTCAAGTTGATGGAAATAAGTCAGGAATGTTCCAAGAAGACAAGAGATGATCGGTGAATCAAATACTTGAGTTGATCATGCCAAAAGTCAGAATAACAGAAGAGAATGTAGGAATGTGGATGATCCAAGGAGTGTGTGCGAGGATTGTTGTGTGATGTTCCATCGTCTTTGCCTAATGGCATGGCGGTTAGTTAGTTAGTTAATGAACTCAAATATACCTGAAGCTATAATACTGAGGTTTGATATCCAGTTCCTTGAGCCTTTTCCACAGTTCCTCATCATAAGTGTGCACGACGCGCTCCAGCTTGTCCATCATTTGGTTAATTCCCCCTTCGGCTTCATCCATATCTTTAATGAAGAAGTCTCGGATTTCACTCATTAGATTTGTGAAGCAGAAGAAACTGTCTGCCTCAGCGTTTTCTGAATCAAAATTATACGCTTATTGTCCCGCCGATGTAATGATTCATGCGCACATAGAATAGAATTTATGTTGAGCATGTGATGTGATTTAAAAATCTTGCTGATAATAAATCTTGAGTTTTGGAAATTACATGTTCCCACATATGACAAAGCATAAGCATATTAATTTGAAGGTACACACATACTGCTTATGGACATACATACATAGGTGCAACGTTAATTAGTCCATTGGCGCATTTAGCACAATTAGAATAGAATTTATGTTGAGATTACAAGTAGTAGACTGATTGCTGATATATACCTCAGTTCTATATAACAGAGAAAATCATTTGCGTCTACGGGACTTAAGGATTTTCCTCAACGACTGACAAAACAGTGCTCATTTGAAATTGCAAGATTTACCTCTGAAAGATGTTGTCGGGTCAATGGCAAAGATGTGGTATATCGGTCCAATAATTTCATTCATACCCTGGACGTAGCTCTGTCCCGGGTTGAGCTTGGCATAGAGGAACAGGATCCTCTCCACCACTTCCCAGTGGGCCTCGCTGCCTTCATCCATCGGACGATAATCACTTGAATCGTTAACGCTCTTTCCAACGCATTTCTTGAGCTATAACAAGGATCAAGATTATCACTTCAAAATCAACACAATATTAACAGAACGAAGTAAAGATTCAGCAATAATGTTAGGAAATCACCAAAGGAGTAGAGGTTTGCAAATAAGAACGCAACATTTAAAAATACGCATGGAAACAAAGACAAAAAACATTAAATTCATGAATTTCTGTAGTCGAACTGTACGCAGATTGGGAGTAAAAAAGTACTTGTTGAAAAAACACCTATAAAAAGTGTCACCAATAGTCGCTATTGTTGTTGCCCTTTTTTACTGCAAAATTTTATTTCAATGGTGTTTGAATATGGTGTCAGTTACTAAACTGTAATCTTTATGTGTAAACTTTCACTGATTTCTTCAAAAATCTTTTTTAGGTAATGAAAATTTGTGGCTTTAGCTGCTGACTGATATTTCTTCAGAACTGTTTAACCCCTAGGGTGCAGATGGCTACAATAGCAGTCCAGTGAAATTATGAAGGCCTCCATGGTCGAGGGATAAGGCTCTCGACTACAAATCCTGAGGTCGAGGGTTCAAATCCCAGGGTGCGCTAGTAAATTTTATTTGATAAAATTGTGCTATTTCACAATTTATTCATTGTAATAATAAGTAGTATATTTGCGGCACGTTCCAGAGTGTTAGATACTGTCAGTATCGCCCTGGTGAAAGATCACCGTTCAGAATTGAAACATTGCATGAAATGGCTTTAATCGTGTTTGGTAAGCAGATCTGATAGCCAGGAACTTCCCCACCTTTCTCTTCCCCATCACTTTCCCCTCCCCACATCCTTCCGCCTCACAACATACCCCAATAGAGGATGCCATAGTATCACTGGCTTAGGATGGTTGAGAGCAGTTGGGAAACTTGTGCAGTATTAGCATTAAAATAAAAAATAAAAAAATGACTATCTTGAGGTGCACTGCAATGTGCACTGTGTAGAACTAGGTAGTTGATATTGTAGAAACGTGTCTATTACATACTTATAAAAAATATTACCAATCTTCTAGGGATTAAGCAGCTATCGAAAAATGATAAGTTCAAAAATATTACTACATGTATTATTAGGCATATATCACAATTTTTTTTTTTTTACTTCATTATAATTTTTTAAAAAAAGTTTAGTACAGACGTCATGGCTGAACATGTATAATAAAATATTAATACAAACGCTTAAGGGGCCTACGGGCAATCTGATTTTGTTAGTCCAATTTGAAGAAAACATGTCAAAACGGGAATAGGAAAGGACGTTGGATGGCCGAGCCTTCCGACATGCTTCCTTCGGACGGATGAAATCGTTTTGTCCGTAGACCCCATTAGAAAAGTGGCAAACATACAAAATTGCAGCAAAAGAAATGGAACAGGTCGCATACAAGTTGTACAGATAGTTTAGAGTAGAGATTTTTTAAAGGCGAGACAAAGTAAAATTATGAAAAGATTTTCACACAAAAGGATAAATTTCGTGATGTAAGTTAACATACCCTTTTGAGTCCAACTCCCTTCTTTTCCAAAGTTTCGTAACTAAACGGAGAGTTTTCTACTCTTTTGTGTAGCCTCTTATCTCCGCTGCTATTGACAACCTAAAACAAAAAAATTAAAAAAGTGAGATTATTTATTTGTTACGTATTCAAAACTAGCTGAAATGGCGGAAAGTTTTGAGCTTGTGATGAGTTACCCCTTACCCTAATCCTACCCCTACCCAGTAATTTTTCTCTTACTTTTAACATCAAGTGTGCAAATTTTCATTTCTTGATTGGGTGGGAAAAGGGGGTGGGTGGTTTCTAGAAATCTGGATAGGGACCCTCCTCTTATTTTGAAGGTCAAGTGTGCATAATGTCATCAAGCTCGGAATAAAACTATACACAACTATACAAAAAAAAATAACAAACAAACACCGCCTCGTACACTTTTCTTTATATACAATATATAAATTGTAGGTTTTTTTTTTTAAATAAGTTTTGCTTTGTCCATCATTTTCCGTCATTGTGAAACATTATTACTTTAGAAAACAGAAGAAAAATAACAGACTTAACTTTTTTATTTAAAATTATTTATTGTGTATTAGACTGTTGTGAACTCCTGCAACTAATCAATTTCAAAGTACCTCATCGACAAACTCGGCAAAATATGTTATTCTGTAACAATAATTCTGGGACAAACTACCAAATGCATGCACCCATTTCTCGTCTACATATACTTGGAAATAAATTCACCTCTGCTATAGATATATTTAACATAAGTTTAGACATGTTTAAAAGATACCTGAACGATATTTTTATGTTGCAACAATTATAAGAGCATCGTATAAGAGCTATTGTTTAATTATTATTTTTTTATATATATTATCTTTATACTCATCTACAATCCAAAAACTTGTTCCTCTTTTTTTCTTTCTATGTATCATATACCAGATTATGTATTATGCAATTCCATACATTTTTACATCATCCGAAATATAAAAACACAATGATTTTTTTTCACAATGTCATGCACTCATATTATAAGAGTATTATATTATGCACTTGTGTATTATGTACCATGTAGATCAGGCTCTTAATATTTTTATTAAAAAAAAAAAGTAGTATCTACAAATTAAAAACCTTTCCCTTTGTAACTTCTCTGTGGCATGCACTTATACATTATTATACCTTCATACATATTATAAATATGTTACACTTATATACCAACTATGCATCATGTTATTTTTTTTAAAGTTCTGTACACATAATCATTTTAATGTTAAAATATGTAAAAGCCCTTTGGGGCGTTAATGAATGAATAAATAAAATAAAATAATTTATCGAAGGAAGCAATCACTTTGTGGCTTGACATTATAATTTAAATAAAAAATGTTTTTGTTTTGAGCCACTTTATTTTTATACATATTTATGCATTCGACCGGTTTCGGTTGGACTCAACCTTCTTCAGGAATGTTCAAAAACATTTTTTATTTAAATTAAAATAAAATAAATAAATTATGGAGCATTAGACTCGATCTTATTATTTTATCTTATAATTGGTCATAATTTGTTCATGATTTAACAGAATTATTAAAGAAGACATACCTGAGCACAGGGAAATTCAGTGGCAGACTGGAAGAATGAAATGTCGGGACACAGACGCCTGACGTCTTTATCAATCTGCAGAAGCACCTCATTATCCTTGAAATAGACTCCCCAGGAGCTGGTCGGATTGACGCCCAGAGGATCGTCTTGCTCTCCATTCGGTGAAGAGATCATTTCATCTGAAATACCAAACAATAAATTTGAATCCTACAATGGCCCTATGGCACCCACTACATATTAGGAAATTTTGTGAGGTGTGTGGAGTATAAGTATATTGACCAGCTTGGGCATAAATAGTATGGGTAGACAGTGTCTGTCAGTCAGTGGCGTGCAACATATAAAGGTCGAAAAGCTGTGCCTGCCTTTCATTTTCCAGATCTCAGAAAAAACTTCCAGATATTTCAGAAAATTCTTATTTAATGATTGTTTTACCGTAACATGCAATACACCCCACCGCTGTCGGTGTTAATAATTGTTAAGTCATTGGTTTTAAGTCATTGGTTTTAAGTCACTGGTTATAAGTAGGGACCTGAAAATTTCGCATTATATTTAGACAAAATTCGTGTTATTTTTGGGAAAGCAGTGATATTTTTACTATTGGTATTTTGCAGCAAAGAGTGCGGGACACCGTACCATTTTTTTTTTACCTAATCGAAAAATAAAGACAGTAAGCAACGTTTTCGACGTGAAGTCAACAGTGTTCCATTTTATGGCTATTCAAGCTTTTCGAAACAGCACACAAAGAAATATTTTGATTGTATAATATTACTTTTTTTATTTGAAAATACCAGTAAATAGGTGCACATAACATTTGGAGCCATGACTCCAAATATTATTTGTGCATCTATTAGTTTTGACTATTAGTCATGACTCGTCTAAAATAATGTCATTTAATGATAAATAATAATATTTGGATAATTTGTATATTGCCATTTTGTGGAAATCACCTCAAATCACCTCAAGTCTCTTTTTTATTACTAACTGTAGCTAATCTATTATAACAACTTATAACTATTTGTTCATAGCTTTTTTTTATTTGTTTGTTTACATAAAATCATAACTTTCTTACAACCATGAGATTAATGCATTGTATATATGACATGTAATCATTCATAGGTCGTTTGTCTAGCATTTCAAAAATAATTGCAAAGACTGTAAGAGCAAGTTTTGCTTTTCTTAACACAGAAGGCATGGGACGCACAGCGTAGTCGGTGAATGACTGAGCACCGATTGAGGGTTCGTATAGTGTATGGGCACTAGCGGATGGGTCCACGGTCAGGTCAGAATTCCAAGTCGGATCCGGGTACATATAGCAAATGCCGGTCTTTAGTTGTCAGTCGCTAGTTATAAGTCTTAGTTGTTTAACGATAAGTTATTAATTTAACGGTTAATTATTTAATTAATTAATCACGTCGGAAGGTTGCCGATTTAACGATAGGTTATTTGTATTACACGTGTTTGACGGTATGTGGTGTATTGTGTATACTTACCAATACTTACCAAGCGCTTTCGTTAAAGATTGTCGCGGAGATATTAATAAAAGAAGGGTCACCATTTGATTGATTTATTTCTCAACGCATAAAAAATTCAGAAGGTAAATGCAAAGGGGTGAGAAGCTATGTAGATGCAAGTAGCAAGTCACTACGATGTACTAACGATACGTCCGAGTCGACGGGGAGCAGGAAAGCGAATGAAGATTTGTTTTTTAAACAATAGAGTGCAGGCTGATCGTCTTTTATCTTGTAGTGTTGGCATATTTAAAAATAATATAATTCAAATGAATTTATGGTTAATTGATAAATTAAGTTCTTTAAAACTTGACCAGATTTTTGTGCATAGTGCAAAGGGTCAATTATTTTTTTATAAACACTAAAACACTCATCCAGAAAAAACCTTCAGCAAAGATAAATGTCCTGCCGGCGACATTTATCTTTGCTCGGAAGGTTTTTTCAATTTGGATGAGTGTTTTAGATTAATAATTATTGTTTATAAAAATAATAATTGTTACCCTTTGCACTATGCACAAAAATCTTGTCTTAAGTTTTAAAGAACTTTAATTTATCAATTAATAAATATTTGACAAGTCAAAGCAATTTTCACCAATAAAATGTAGACACAATTTGTCTCGACGCCATCTATTTGAGGGATTTAGCCGTTACAAGCCTCTCTCATACTAATAAAGTTGGTTGTTTACAGGTGAAAATATAATAAAACAGTAATTATTGAATGGAACACTAGTATATATTGATTAACTTGGCGGGTTTGCGATAAGCCGACGTAGCTCAACGGTAGAGCATCTGACCGGATATTAGAAGGGTGCGGGTTCGTGTCCTGCCGGCGACATTTATCTTTGCTCGGAAGGTTTTTTCAATTTGGATGAGTGTTTTAGATTAATAATTATTGTTTATAAAAATATGAATTTATGGTTGTTCAGTGCTTGCATATTACATACCTCCCACCCAGTTTTTCAAACGACATAAAATTAAAATTATGTAATTGTAAAATATGGATGTAACATTATAAATTTCCTTAATTATTCTTACAATTATTTATCTCTGATGTATATTTATAAACATAAAGTTATATTTAGAATAATGTCTTAACAAGATTAAAGTAAATAAAAATAATTGCGCTGAATTTGCATATTGCAAATAAGTTAAGATAATCGCATTCAACATATTTTTATCTTTAGGAAAAAATTATTTAAAAATGAGGTAAAAATTATTTAAAAATGCATCATCATTTTTATAAGTCACCTTAAAATGTATTATTAGCACACTTTGATCGGGCATTTTACGCGCGCGCGGACCGCAAAAAACGGGCGAAAATAGAGGTCCCGCGCGAATTTCTTTTATTTGTTTTAAATCGCTATATCTTGGAAAATAATGAAAATATTTTAATAATTTTTTCTACATACTAACTCAGCATACCCAAGCTATAAAATTACTAACCGAAAACTAAATATTATTTGTAATGCAACCTAATAAATCGAAAACAAAGTCAGTGTTGGGTCATTAGGGTTCAATTTTTAAGAATAAACTAGGTTTCCGATTTATAAAAATACAAATTATTATTATTTTCAATAAGCCCAAATCATTACAAAACTAAAACAATTGCTACATCTCTCAGTCTCGTCAGTGTAACACAATATTGGCCATTCAAGTTCTTGGTGTGCAAATCCCCCTCGCCAGGTGGAGGTAATTATAGCGGACCAAAACCATTGGAACGTGGTACTGATACTGATTATTTTTTCAAATAAAATTTGAAATAATAACTTACCATTGTATGCTTCTCGCATTCCTCACGTATACTGCTTATTGTTTTTCACCATACACTATTATTTTTAAGTTCCTAACCACCAATATATAATCAATTACAGTTCACATCTAAAAATTGTTCATCTAATATTTGGATACAGTATGATACTTAGTGAAACATTCCCCCCTATGAAGAGGGACATCGCAAAATTTACACATATAACTCGTCAGGCCTTTCATTTTGTACGCCGAACATACACGACATTGTCTCTGGGGATGTTTTTTTTTTACCGCCGGTGACGATTTTTATCGCTTTATGTTTTTTCATATCCATTGATAATCTTCCTGGAGGATCCTTTTTCAAGACTTTCCTTTGTAATTGTGATGTGGATGGTCTCGGTTCATCAAAATTTGCATCAGTTTCAGAAATCTCGTCCATTATCCAATATTTGGCAACATTGAGTAAAAATTGTTTATAAGTCAATCTATTGGTTGCATTCAAAGCCTTAAAAACTTTAAAAGAATTAAACAGAGCACAATTCAATAAATACATCACAGCTCTTTTAGTCCATTTTTTGGTTCTTCGTATTATTGAGTAATACGAAAGATACTGATCTGCACGATCAACTCCTTTCATATATTTGTTATATTCAATAATACTCTGCGGTTTCCAAATTCGTTGTTTCGTCTTCCAATCGATATTGCCGCTTTCAAGTATGATCGAGGAATGTATAGTTGAAATCATTCTGACGTCCCTCTTAGATTTCCAAATTTGCAATAATACATCATTTTTTCGACGGAAAATACTTTGGCCTGGATTGAGTTTTACGTTTTTAAGGCACTCGGGAAAACCTCGATTAATTCGCATTGTTCCGCACGTTCTTATTTTATGTTCCAACAACACTTCACTTGTTTTAAAGCTATTATAGTAATTATCCATATATACATGATGCCACAAATTTAGATATGGATTAAGCAATGTTTCAACTGTATCTAATAATCGCTTTCCTTGCCCACAGTATATTTCCAATTTGCAAATGTATCCCGTAGGGGCTTCACTAACCATTCGAACAAGAATACCATACCTAATTATTTTTGACGCGTTATATACTTTAAATGCTAGCCTTCCCCGCCACGGTATTATGCTTTCATCTAGAGAAAGTTCCCTTTGGGGCTTATAAACAGAATTAAATTTCGGGATGAGATATGTCAAAACGGGTCGAATTTTTTCAAGGCGATCGCTGGAATCGGTAATGTTTTGGTTATTTGAAAAGTGCCAAGATCTCCAAATTTGATGGAAACGATCACGGCTCATTGTTTTTGAAAATATAGGTGTTTCGATACATTGGTCTGAAGACCAATAATCTTGTCTCGTAGGTTTTTGCACTTGTCCCATAAGCATAATCAATCCTAACATTTTTTTCATATCTGTAATATTTATGGGCTTCCACTTGATCGATTTGTTCGTTTGTCTGAATCTTGATTCATTTTGAGCATGGTAACGATTGCTCTCTTCTACCATCATTTCCTATAAATAGTTCTACTACTTGCTTAATACTTTTGGAATCAGCTGGTGTTACGCAAACACCAGGATGACCTAAAAATGATTCGATATTTGGCGGATTATCTATTCGAGACCACTCTTCTCCTTCTTCCTCCATATCACTTTCTTCAGAATCACTGAACTGTAAAGGCATCACTGGCATTCTTCTCCTGCAAGGAATTTCTTCACTTTCACTAGTTTCTTCACTTTCACTATCAAATTCATGCAAATAATTACTAGAACAGGCAGATAAATTATCTGCGACGATTTCGTCATCACTTTCGTAATTTTCAGAATCCATTTTAAAAGGTTTGAAAAAGCTAAAATAAATATTACTTCCTCGGAACACAACCGTATAACAATTTGCGTTTTAACTGAAATGTAATTGTAAATATTTATTATGGTCCGCCTGTCTGTATTTGCGGATACCTGCTACTTGAAACACGCCCAACATATCTCGCTCGCTCGCACATAGGAGTTGAGTGGGTGCGCAACAGAGATAGAGCATTGTTTGGGGTTTTAGGCTCATAAAAACCCTCGTTCCAGGAATTGAATTATTACAATAACAGAATATGTTATCTAAATGACTTATTTAGTTGAACTTCAAACGCAATGCCCATCAAGTAGCAGGTGTTCAATAATATAGGTTATTTTTGTTAAAATACCGATGTACACGAAAGACTCAAGATAAATACAAAAAAAAGACTTGTTTTGTAAATTGATAATTATGAACATGTAGTTGGGACCTTTACAGAGAGATTGGTTTATAATATTTACATAAAAACATCGGATAATTTCTTCTTTTTTGCCATTGAAATGAGGCCGGCGCAGAAGGTAGAAATACCCTTCCCGACGTTAAGCATCAATCGACCGAACGGGTAGAAATACCCTTCCCGATCAAAGTGTGTTAGTATATAAAATGATTAGTTTAAATAAAAATACTTAAGCTACTTCCTTAAATAACTTTTTTTTGCTTTGAACAAAGAAAAGAATCAAGTGAATTATGATTGAATTCAAATCGTCAATTCAGACGATTTAAGCTTAATTACAATGTACATATATCTGCCAAATGTAATACAGAAGTATTTGAAATTATTCATACGAAGTGATTTTCTTATCACTGGAATATGAAGGATTCTCTTATTAATAAATTCATGTTTAAAAGTTACATGTTTTTAATTTATTTCTATTTAAAAATAAAATATAAAGTTGTGTTCATGAAACTTGAGTCTTATTTTGTGCAGTATAGTATTATCAACTTTCATGGACAAACAAGAGTATATTTTGAACTATTGTTAACCTGCACTTTGGTAAGAGTGTGTGTATGTCAGTAAACAATAATCTTAATTAACATGTAGATAATTAAAGGTAAACAATAATCTTAATTAACATGTAGATAATTAAAGGTAAACAATAATCTTAATTAACATGTAGATAATTAAAGGTAAACAATAATCTTAATTAACATGTAGATAATTAAAGGTAAACAATAATCTTAATTAACATGTAGATAATTAAAGGTAAACAATAATCTTAATTAACATGTAGGTAATTAAAGGTAAACAATAATAACCTTAATAGTAATAACCTTAATATGTGTTATGTTGATTATATGGCCAACATAAGACACATTAGTATGTTCATTTGGTAACAGATATCTTTATGCAATTATATTTAATATAAGATATATTTTCTAATAAGTTATATTTAGCGTAAGATACATTGTGTAATGTTAAGATTACTTTAGCTAGTTAAATGGTTTATATTACCTTAATAAAGACATTTGAACTTTTCTTAAAACTAGTCACATGGTTTACATGTTTTTTAAAAAAGAAAACTTTTCATTATTACACCGGTTCATCTCTTCGATAACCGAGATTTATTTCTTTATACATAGTGCCTCTGCGCTATGCTTTTAAATAAAAGTTAAATAACAATAATACTAGAGTTCAAAATTTCATACAAAGATTGTAAACTTTAGTACCAGTAACTTAAAAAAAAAATACATGGTTAGCTATGACTTGAATATGTTCTTTAAACATTATTTTTTTATTTCTTTTTAGCTTAATATGGTTTTGTAGGAAAGAAAATAATTAGTTTTATTTGCCAAATTAATTGCATTACGACAGGTATCTGTCGGGAAAATGTACTCTGCGACCAGATCTTGTTCTCTTGATTTCTGGGAGTGGTTCCTGGACAGATGCGTAAGCTGGCACGTTATATTCTACAGGTATGAAAACAGGTTTCAGTCGGTCTATGGAGACACGTTTAGGCTTTCCATTTACGCTGATAACAAAAGTCTTCTCATCGCGTTCTTCTACCTTGTAAGGACCTTCATAAGGGTTTTGAAGGGGTTTTCTTCCACTGTCTGTTCTCAGGAAGACGTGGGTAGTCTGAGCTAAGTCTTTATGTACGAAGCACTTTCTTGATCCATGAGCGCTGGCAGGTGTTGGCTTGATATTTTCAAATTTTCTCTGCAATCGACCGACGTAGGTATCAGGTTCTTCTCTAGGCGTTTCGATGAAGAAATCGCTAGGTAATCTTAATGTTCTACCGTATGTGAGTTCAGCAGGGGAACATTATAGATCTTCTCGAACTGTAAATCTCAATCCAAGTAGGATTAGTGGGAGATTTTCCAACCAGTTCGGCTCGCCACTCGCCATAAGAGAGGCTTTCGGCGTACGATGCCATCTCTCTATTAGGCCATTGGCCTTTTTTTTGATAAGCGGTGGTCATTGTATGTTTGATACCAAATTTATCTGTTATCTTCTCAAATAAGAAGCTCTCGAACTGACGTCCCTGGTCTGTAGTAATCGTCTCCGGGGTACCGTGACGAGCTAACCAGTGGTCCATCAGTGCGGTTGCTACTGCCTCTGCAGACATGTCCTTCAATGGGACAGCTACAGGCCAGCGGGTGAATCTATCGATCATTGTCAACAGGTATTGATAACCGTTGCTTGCTGTAAGAGGGCCAACTAATTTGATATGAAGATTAAGGAAGCGGTCTTCTGGTAAAACATATGTCGAGAGTGGAGCTACTGTATGTTTTGAGACTTTCGCTTTCTGGCAAGGGATACATTGTTTGACGAAGTTTTTGATGTCTTTCGCCATTTCTGTTCGCGTGGAAGCTGGAACAAAGGGTCTGACATGGCCAGTTGATATGTCACACCATAGTGATCTGTCTGTGCCGGGTATCACCATTTGACGCAGGGAGAGGCCGGTGTTATCTTTCGCCTTAATATATTCGTCGTTTAGACACTGCGCTTCTGCCATCTTCCCATAGTCAATCGAAGTAGGACAGTTTATCTCCTCAATGCGGGATAGGGTGTCAGCTACTATATTCTGGAGTCCAGAGATGTGCCTAATATCAGTTGAGAACTGTGCAATATAATCCAACTGTCTTTCTTGACGTGGAGAGCTAGAGGCTCGTTTCTTGCTAAAGGCAAAGGTGATCGGCATGTGATCAGTGTATATTTTGAAATTACGTCCTTCAACGTTGTTACAGGATTATTTTACGGCTTCGTTAATGTATATGCGTTGTGTTCTTCCATCTTCAATTTGCTGTTGTCTTCTTTCGGAATTACGATGAGATTTCTCGTACTTGGTTCTTCGTTGGATTTTTCTTCACGAGTGGTCATTACATAATTCCGTCAGAGTTTTATGCAGTAAATATGGCAAAAAGTATGGCAAGTATGGCAAGATAATGTTACAAATATGTCAAGATTAGAATGTATGTTAAAATAATTTGATTTTAAAATTCGTTGTCCATATTAATTTAAAATTTTAAATCTCTAAAAGTTTTTTAAAATGTAAAAACGGTTGAAATCTTTCATAGGTTATGGAAAAAAGTATTTGAAAGTTGTTTGTCAATTGTTTAAAGGAATGAATTCTAACAAATATTTGAATTTTGCCAAGCAAATGAATTGTAATATTCTTGATGTTCAATTGTTCTTTGTAGCATGCTTTTTCGGAACACATTTAAAATTGCAAAATGTTTGGTAAACGATCACTAAATATTAAATAAATGAAACTAAATATTGATATTTCTCTAACAAACTTATCGATTAAACTGTTTTTTAAACATTTACGTGGTAGATGTTATTCTTCTTATGTAGCTCTGCGATCGGGCCATTCGTTGTTTCCAGAACTTTCCGTCGGCAGCGGCGATTGTTCTTCCGCGCGATGCCACAATGTTTTTTAGGTTAATTTTTGCTGGAATAGAGTGTAAAAAAGAGATTAGTTCTTTTTTTTTAAAATAATGAATAGAAGAATGTTTAATTAAGTCACTATTTCGTTAAGTTGTAATATTTTAGAGATTTTTTACATACAACGTTTTTATTTTGAGCACGTGTTGATTGATTTGTGGTAGATTTTACGTAATTCATTTAGGAATACGATAAATAATGTAATAAAATCAATGCTATGAAATAATAGCCACGTGGTTATGGGATTGATGTCGCAGCGGCTTTAGGATCGTCCGACCATTGCCTGGTGACGACATCAATCCCTATTAACTTCAGACCCCCAATCGAGAGGCTGAAGAGAAAAATGTGGCACTATAGGTCAGCAGATTGGTTCGGTCTGCGGGCGCATTTTAATGCTTTCCCATGGTCAGCTGTCTGTTTTCAGAATTCGAATCCGTCCAGATGTGCCCAGGAAATTAGTGAAGTCATCACATCTGCGATGGATGGCTTCATTCAATCAACCATTAAAGAAACTGGCGTAGGTTCAAAGCCGTGGTTCAGTCGACAATGCTCCGAAGCAGTTCGACGAAAAAACGCGGCTTATCGAGCCTACAACACATCTCGAACGTCAGAAAACAGATCAGCATATAACAAATTGGCAAAGGACAGTAAGAGAATCATCAATAGGTCAAAATTTGAGCACGACCTACAGATCAGTAAAAAGCTAGCTGCCTGCCCGCATGGCAGCAGGGCGTTTTGGTCGCTAGCGGGCTCCATAGGTCGCAATTTCTGCAAATCCAGTCTGCCGCCTCTTACCAGACCTGACGGTTCACTAGCAAACACTGCTACCGAAAAGGCCAACCTTTTAGGGAAAATGTTTGCAGAAAACTCGGCCCTCGACGACCGGGGTGCCATCCCGCCGTCGGTTCCTCACTGCGGCTTCTATATGAAAAAGCTGAGGATACGGCATCGGGATGTACTCCTTGTCTTACGGGGGCTCGATGTTAATAAAGCTAGTGGGCCTGACGGAATACCTGCCCTGGTATTGCAGAGGTGTGCTGCAGAAATCGCTCCAGTTTTAACAAAGCTCTTTAAAATGTCCCTGAAATGTGGCTCTGTGCCCTCTGGTTGGAAAAAAGTGGTCATTCATCCTATACCTAAAAAAGGTGACCGCTCCAACCCGGCCAACTACCGCCCCATAGCGATCACATCAGTTCTGTCCAAGGTGATGGAACGTGTGATCAACGACAAACTGCTTACATACCTCGAGAAGAACAAAATCATTAATGACCGCCAGTACGGATTCCGGCGGAACCGCTCGTGCGGTGATCTTCTCGCGCCGGTGATCTTCTCGCCTGGAACGTTATGGTGAGATTCAAACAGTCTCACTGGACATTTCTAAGGCCTTTGACCGTGTTTGGCACCGAGGACTTGTCAACAAACTGCCTTCTTACGGACTTCCCGTTTCCTTGTGTACGTGGATTGCCGACTTTTTGAGGGAGAGATCGATTCAGACGGTTGCTGATGGTTTCATCTCTTCCTCGCATTCAATAAATGCTGGCGTCCCACAAGGATCGGTTCTGTCTCCGACATTGTTTTTGTTGCACATCAATGACCTCTTGACATGTGCACCAATCCATTGTTACGCGGATGACAGTACAGTCCATGATTGCTTTTTGTTTGACAAGCCCCCAAAGGGCACACAAACTCCAACGGCTCGGAGGGCTTTGAAACAGAGAATGGACGGTTACCTCGAGAGGGTCTCCTCTTGGGGTAAGAATAACCTCGTCGAATTTAATGTTTCAAAGACCCAATCATGTCTGATTACGTCTAAAAGGGATCGAAATGACAATCTAGTCTCCTTTAATGGAAGCAATCTTCCCAACAAACCCTCCATTGATATGCTTGGTGTAACCTTAAGTGATCAGCTCAGGTATGGGGGCTCCATCGAAACCCGAGTAAAGTTAGCCTCTCAGAAGCTGGGCGTATTGTACAGAGCCCGCAGATACTTTAATAGTACACAACTGCTGACCCTGTACAAATCGCAAGTGCGCCCCACTGTAGAATTTGGCAGCCACCTCTGGTCGGGAGTCCCAAAATATCTGAAAAAAACCCTTGACTCTGTGCAGAAACGGGCGGTCCGTTTGATAGATTCGCCTATCTTAACAAACGGATTGCAATCTTTGGAGCACAGACGTCAGGTGGGAATGCTGTCCTTGTTCTACCGGTATTTTAATGGAAGATGCTCTGAGGAACTAGCGTCATTGATCCCTTCGGCACCGGTGCATAGTCGGGAAACATGCCAAACGCGCGCCCAACATTTGCACACGGTTGACATTTGTCACATGAGAACGAGGTTGCTTCTACGACTTCGTTCTTGTGTTCAACAGCTCGGCTGTGGAATGATCTGCCGGCCTCTGTGTTTCCTCCATCCTATAACATGGGTCTCTTCAAGACCCAAGTTCACTCCTTCCTATCCTCTAAAAGATCCTCCACACAGCATCCCCAAAGATGATATAAGCCTTGAGGGAAATTATTTCCTCCTTGGTCTCCTGTGTGGAGTTACTATAAAAAATAAAAAAATAGGTTGTTATTATTCGATAAAAATCAAGACATATTTGTGGATTGCATAGTTAATTATGGATTATGATATTATTCGATCCGATAGCTTCTAACCAATTCCACGTGTTGGTTGAAATTACCGTAGTAATCCCAGTATACGCGAGGCGTATTTTTTTAAAATTACTGAGGCTAGATATTATTTTTGACAATTATTAATTAAAAAGTGGACTCACCAGTAGAAGGGCCTCAGGATTCGCTTCTCTGCTCTTACCGAACGGCCGTTATTTATTATTCCACGTGTATTCGGGGTCACCAATTTAACGATATAGTTATTAATTTAACGGTTAATTATTTAATTAATTAATCACGTCGGAAGGTTGCCGATTTAACGATAGGTTATTTGTATTACACGTGTTTGACGGTATGTGGTGTATTGTGTATACTTACCAATACTTACCAAGCGCTTTCGTTAAAGATTGTCGCGGAGATATTAATAAAAGAAGGGTCACCATTTGATTGATTTATTTCTCAACGCGTACAAAATTCAGAAGGTAAATGCAAAGGGGTGAGAAGCTATGTAGATGCAAGTAGCAAGTCACTACGATGTACAAACGACATAAAATTAAAATTATGTAATTGTAAAATATGGATGTAACATTATAAATTTCCTTAATTATTCTTACAATTATCTCTGATGTATATTTATAAACATAAAGTTATATTTAGAATAATGTCTTAACAAGATTAAAGTAAATTAAAATAATTGCGCTGAATTTGCATATTGCAAATAAGTTAAGATAATCGCATTCAACATATTTTTATCTTTAGGAAAAAATTATTTAAAGATGAGGTAAAAATTATTTAAAAATGCATCATTATTTTTATAAGTCACCTTAAAATGTATTATTAGTATATAAAATGATTAGTTTAAATAAAAATACTTAAGCTACTTCCTTAAATAAACTTTTTTTGCTTTGAGCAAAGAAAAGAATCAAGTGAATAATGATTGAATTCAAATCGTCAATTCAGACGATTTAAGCTTAATTACAATGTACATATATCTGCCAAATGTAATACAGAAGTATTTGAAATTATTCATACGAAGTGATTTTCTTATCACTGGAATATGAAGGATTCTCTTATTAATAAATTCATGTTTAAAAGTTACATGTTTTTAATTTATTTCTATTTAAAAATAAAATATAAAGTTGTGTTCATGAAACTTGAGTCTTATTTTGTGCAGTATAGTATTATCAACTTTCATGGACAAACAAGAGTATATTTTGAACAATTGTTAACCTGCACTTCGGTAAGAGTGTGTGTATGTCAGTAAACAATAATCTTAATTAACATGTAGATAATTAAAGGTAAACAATAATCTTAATTAACATGTAGATAATTAAAGGTAAACAATAATCTTAATTAACATGTAGATAATTAAAGGTAAACAATAATCTTAATTAACATGTAGATAATAAAGATATTGTAGATAATTAATAATTGACACAAACTAGCATCGTAAACAAAAAGTCCGCGCAGGCGCACTGTTAAGTGAAAGTGATAAGCTTTTTGCGGTGAACTGAATTTCAGGCGCAGAACTTGCCTACATAATTAACTACGCTTTGGTCAAAGCCATTTTGTGATAATCAGTTTGAGGATAACTAGGCGTAACTCGCCAAACTCCATTTCTCGAGTTTAAAAATTCTGTCTTTTATTTGACACTACAGCATACTAATTATAGTTTCGCTCTCTATAAAATGGATTTGAAAGAGACCGCTGTCTTGTTTCCGACTGGGACTGACCGATTAAATGAGGCTCGTGCTCTTCAAGATAAAATAAAGAACCTGCTGTCTATCAATATCTTAAACAAAGAACAGCGGACATCCCTTGCGAAGTATGTAAGTGGCATTATGGATCACCTGGAGGCTACGGTGAAGGAATGTACTTCTCCATCGAAGCCAATGGAAACGGTTATCGCAGCTATAAAATCGCTCTCCACCAACGTCACCGAAATCAAAGCTAAACTGGACCACAATAACATAACTTATGCAAATGTCACAGCCAGGCCTAGAACTACGCAACAGAGTCATGCTGTAGTGATCAGCTCTGATGATCCGGGAAAAAATTCTGATTACTTGGACCAACTGATAAAAACGCATGTTGATGTTAGATCTCTTGGTATTGGTGTTGCGGGTATGCGAAAAACTAACAGCGACAAATTAATCTTTAAAATGGCCTCACTACAGGACAAAAACAACTTTAAAGCGGAACTTAGCAAAGGACTCCAGGGACAAATAACAGTGACTGATGGTAAGCAACTCGAACCGCTAGTAATTATAAAAGGGCTGATTAAAGGTGCTTCTGATGAAGACCTATTGAAGTCTCTAGAATCCCAAAATAAAGGATGTGAACTAGACTTCAAACAAAAACTCAGAATTAAATATAAAAAAAATCATAGGAACAAACTACTGTGCAACGTTGTCCTTGAAGCATCACCAAAAAATTGGAAATCTTTGATAAATGCTGGACGAGTAAATGTAGGATATCAACGTCTTGTAGTAGAAGATCAATCACCGGTGATGCAATGCTACCAATGCCTGGGTTTTGGTCACACCCAACGTTTTTGTACAGAGAAGATAATTTGCTTTCACTGTGGAGAAAGTCATAAATATGACACATGTCCCAACAAGGCGAAAGAACCAACGTGCTCAAATTGCACCGGAGTTTCAAAAACCCACCGGGCAACAAATCCAGATTGCCCACTCTGGAAGCTGATGGATGAGCGCTTCAGAGAAAGGATAGACTACGTGGGACACTGCTAAAGGCAACTTCAAGGAAAAAAAATGTTTCAATATACAAGAATACATCACTAAAAGCTCCTGTATGCGTATTATGTACATGAATGCTAGAAGCATTAGAAACAAAATTGATGAAATTGAAGAAACTCTAAAAAACATTTCAGAAACAGTTCATATTCTCGTAATCACGGAAACCTGGCTACGTAAAGGAGAGGAAACTTTTTTCAATATTGCCGACTACTCTGGAAATTTTGCTTCCCGTGAGATGGACAGAGGAGGAGGAGTCGCCATTTACATGCATAATACACTCGACAATAAAAAAATCGAAGAATGCGGCAGTGAAAATACCTTTCTAGGAATTAGGATTACGGCAAAAATATTAAACCTCTAAATCTGTATGTTTTTTACCGTAAGCCGAACTCAAATATAACAGACTTCTTTGACTCTTTAGAAATAATATTAAATAAAAACAAACAAGACACATTACTTATTGGAGATTTCAATATCGATATTTCAAAAGACACTGATATTGCACGGAAATATATTCACACCTTGAAATCGTATAACTTTTATGTATGTAACACAATAATTCCCACAAGAGTAACTAACAACACCAGCTCGCTAATAGACCACATTATTACAAATAGGACAAATGGTTCCGGAAAAATCTCAAATATTGATGATCCCCTTAGTGACCATAATATACTTATATTGGATTATGAAAATTCCCTAAAAAACCTCCCCAATAACAGATCCGCAAGAAACCTATCAAATGCTTACAAAATAAATTATCAAAAAATTAAATAACACACTTAAAACTTGTAAATTTACCCATTCGTCTGACGATGTAAACAAAAATTATAATAACTTCGCTGACTATCTCCAAAATGTTATGAATTCGTGTAAAACAAAACTAAAAACTAATATAGGAGACAAAAGACCTAACAATACTCCATGGTTTGATGCAGAACTTGATAGGCTGATTAAAAAACGAAATAGCATATTTAAACTTTGGAAACGAAATCAAGGAAGTATTCCTTTGACAACAGAAAAAAATAAAGCTCGTAATACTGTCACCAACTATAGAAGATATATTAAAACTAAGTATTATACGAATTTGCTTAATGAAAACATGAATAAGCCACAACGAACATGGAAAACAATTAACTCCATTATATCAAATAGCTCCCGAAACCCAACAATAGCTTGTAAATTGCTAGTCATAAATGACGAAGAAGTAAAAGAACCAAAGGAGATTGCAACCGCATTCAACACATATTTTCTCTCAGTTGGGGAGAGTCTAGCATCAGTCATAAAAACTTCAAAAACTGATTTAAATACCATCTACACGGCACCTCAAGCAAAACAATCTTTTAACATGATCAGGACAAATAAAACAGAAATCTTACGGATCATATCCAACCTCAAATCTAAAGCGGCAGCTGGTTCCGATGGTATAACCTCTCTCCTTCTCAAAAACTGCAAGGAGGAACTGGTGGATGACCTCGTATTCTTAATAAATCTCTCTCTGTCAAAAGGTATCTTTCCAGACAAACTAAAAGTTGCAAAAATTATTCCTATACATAAAGACGAATGTAAAAAAAATGTCCAAAATTATCGTCCAATCTCTATACTTCCAGCTATCTCCAAAATTTTTGAATGTGTCATCAAAGAAAGACTATTGAAATATCTCGAACAAAACAAAATTCTCACCTCAAAACAATACGGTTTCAGACGACGATCTAACACTAAATGTGCAGTTTTCGATTTCATATCAAATCTGCAGAAACATATTGACCATGGAGATTTTACAGCGGCAATATTTATTGATCTAAAGAAGGCGTTTGACACGGTGGACCATAACGTATTGATCGAAAAACTGAAACATTTGGGTATTGTTGGTACTCCTCTGGAACTTTTCAGATCTTACCTATCAAATCGCTTTTCGGCAGTAGAACTGGGTGGAGAAATGAGTGAATTGGGTGAAATAACATGTGGAGTGCCACAGGGATCAATTCTTGGACCGTTGCTATTTCTAATATATGTTAATGACATAACAAAGTGGGGCATTAAAGGAACTCTTCAACTTTATGCGGACGATACTGTAATCTTTTATAACAAAAAAAAACCTAGCGGAACTTGAAATGGAAATGAATGCCGATGTTTCCCATCTCACAACCTGGTTGAGAATAAATAAACTGACCCTTAACGTAAAAAAAACGCATTATTTACTATTCGGCAACAAGAAAAATTCCAGCCTCGATATCAAAATTGGTGACAACTGCCTCGAAAAGAAAACGACAACAAAATATTTGGGCCTTATAGTAGATTCTCAACTCGTGGGATCTCCACATAAATCATGTAAAGGAGAAAATTACCCCCATAACTGGTGTGCTATATAGACTTCAAGGATTACTACCCATTCCGTTACTAACTGCAGTATATTACGCCATGGTACATTCACACATTTCCTATCTCTGCTGTATCTGGGGCTTTGCCTCGAAGAAATTGATTGCTGATCTGCAGGTGGTTCAAAACCGAGCCCTCAGAAATGTTTTTGGACTTCCATGGGACACTCATGTCAGGGACATCTACTCAGTTTCCGGTATCCTTCCAATCACGATCCTTCCTAAGTATGAAATCACCAGCACCATCCTACAAATTACTCAACAATCAACTCACACTAACGTCAAGCCACTTTACAATCAAGACATCCACAACCACAATACTCGAAATAACAATAAAATCCGCATTCCTCAAACACACACTACAAAATATGGAATAAAATCTTTAAACTACATTGCCTACACACTTTATAATTCGCTTCCAGATATGTACAAAACCATCCAGAAAAATAAAAAATCCCAAAATGATGGTATAAAGGAATACTTTTTAAGGATATTTAAAAATGAAAATCAGTAAATCCATATTTGTATATTTTGTTGTTCCCTTATATGTTTTCTCTTGTGTGTTGTTCTATTTAACTTGGCCTTATAAAATTATTTCTGTTTGTATGTGAAACTTGTATTTTTGATATTTTGCTGTCAATGTAAAATTGTATGTACTATCTTCTACTTATGTATTGTAAATTCCTCCCGTCCTAAAATGAGTTTTGAAACTCATCGGGATTGCTTTAGCAAGAAATAAATATATAAAAAAAAAAAAAAAAGGTAAACAATAATAACCTTAATAGTAATAACCTTAATATGTGTTATGTTGATTATATGGCCAACATAAGACACATTAGTATGTTCATTTGGTAACAGATATCTTTATGCAATTATATTTAATATAAGATATATTTTCTAATAAGTTATATTTAGCGTAAGATACATTGTGTAATGTTAAGATTACTTTAGCTAGTTAAATGGTTTATATTACCTTAATAAAGACATTTGAACTTTTCTTAAAACTAGTCACATGGTTTACATGTTTTTTAAAAAAGAAAACTTTTCATTATTACACCGGTTCATCTCTTCGATAACCGAGATTTATTTCTTTATACATAGTGCCTCTGCGCTATGTTTTTAAATAAAAGTTAAATAACAATAATACTAGAGTTCAAAATTTCATACAAAGATTGTAAACTTTAGTACCAGTAACTTAAAAAAAAAATACATGGTTAGCTATGACTTGAATATGTTCTTTAAACATTATTTTTTATTTCTTTTTAGCTTAATATGGTTTTGTAGGAAAGAAAATAATTAGTTTTATTTGCCAAATTAATTGCATTACGACAGGTATCTGTCGGGAAATTGTACTCTGCGACCAGATCTTGTTCTCTTGATTTCTGGGAGTGGTTCCTGGACAGATGCGTAAGCTGGCGCGTTATCTTCTACAGGTATGAAAGCAGGTTTCAGTCGGTCTATGGAGACACGTTTATTCTTTCCATTTACGCTGATAACAAAAGTCTTCTCATCGCGTTCTTCTACCTTGTAAGGACCTTCATAAGGGTTTTGAAGGGGTTTTCTTCCACTGTCTGTTCTCAGGAAGACGTGGGTAGTCTGAGCTAAGTCTTTATGTACGAAGCACTTTCTTGATCCATGAGCGCTGGCAGGTGTTGGCTTGATATTTTCAAATTTTCTCTGCAATCGATCGACGTAGGTATCAGGTTCTTCTCTAGGCGTTTCGATGAAGAAATCGCTAGGTAATCTTAATGTTCTACCGTATGTGAGTTCAGCAGGGGAACATTATAGATCTTCTCGAACTGTAAATCTCAATCCAAGTAGGATTAGTGGGAGATTTTCCAACCAGTTCGGCTCGCCACTCGCCATAAGAGAGGCTTTCGGCGTACGATGCCATCTCTCTATTAGGCCATTGGCCTTTTTTTTGATAAGCGGTGGTCATTGTATGTTTGATACCAAATTTATCTGTTATCCTCTTAAATAAGAAGCTCTCGAACTGACGTCCCTGGTCTGTAGTAATCGTCTCCGGGGTACCGTGACGAGCTAACCAGTGGTCCATCAGTGCGGTTGCTACTGCCTCTGCAGACATGTCCTTCAATGGGACAGCTACAGGCCAGCGGGTGAATCTATCGATCATTGTCAACAGGTATTGATAACCGTTGCTTGCTGTAAGAGGGCCAACTAATTTGATATGAAGATTAAGGAAGCGGTCTTCTGGTAAAACATATGTCGAGAGTGGAGCTACTGTATGTTTTGAGACTTTCGCTTTCTGGCAAGGGATACATTGTTTGACGAAGTTTTTGATGTCTTTCGCCATTTCTGTTCGCGTGGAAGCTGGAACAAAGGGTCTGACATGGCCAGTTGACATGTCACACCATAGTGATCTGTCTGTGCCGGGTATCACCATTTGACGCAGGGAGAGGCCGGTGTCATCTTTCGCCTTAATAAATTCGTCGTTTTGACACTGCGCTTCTGCCATCTTCCCATAGTCAATCGAAGTAGGACAGTTTATCTCCTCAATGCGGGATAGGGTGTCAGTTCCATGGTCGAGGGGTAAGGCTCTCGACTACGAATCCGAAGGTCGCGGGTTCAAATCCCGGCGTGCGCAAGTAATTTTTATTTAATTAATTTGTGTTGTTTCACAATTAATTCATTTAAAAATAATATGTAGTATATTTGCGCACGTTCCAGAGTGGAAGATACTCCCAGTATCGCCCTGGTGAAAGACCACCATTCAGAATTGAAACGTTGCTTCAAATGGCTCTTAGCCGTGTTTGGTGACCAGATCTGAATAGCCAGGTATTCCCAACCTTCCTCTTCCCCTTATCCTTCCCCTCCCCAATACCTTCAGCCTCACAACATTCCCCAATTGGTAATGTCATAGTCTCACTGGCTCCAGACGGTTGGGAGCAGTTGGGACTCTTGTGAGGTATTCATATAAAAAAAAAAAAAAAGTTACTATATTCTGGAGTCCAGAGATGTGCCTAATATCAGTTGAGAACTGTGCAATATAATCCAACTGTCTTTCTTGACGTGGAGAGCTAGAGGCTCGTTTCTTGCTAAAGGCAAAGGTGATCGGCTTGTGATCAGTGTATATTATGAAATTACGTCCTTCAACGTTGTTACGGGATTATTTTACGGCTTTGTTAATGTATATGCGTTGTGTTCTTCCATCTTCAATTTGCCGTTGTCTTCTTTCGGAATTACGATGAGATTTCTCGTACTTGGTTCTTCGTTGGATTTTTCTTCACGAGTGATCATTACATAATTCCGTCAGAGTTTTATGCAGTAAATATGGCAAAAAGTATGGCAAGTATGGTAAGATAATGTTACAAATATGTCAAGATTAGAATGTATGTTAAAATAATTTGATTTTAAAATTCGTTGTCCATATTAATTTAAAATTTTAAATCTCTAAAAGTTTTTTAAAATGTAAAAACGGTTGAAATCTTTCATAGGTTATGGAAAAAAGTATTTGAAAGTTGTTTGTCAATTGTTTAAAGAAATGAATTCTAACAAATATTTGAATTTTGCCAAGCAAATGAATTGTAATATTCTTGATGTTCAATTGTTCTTTGTAGCATGCTTTTTCGGAACACATTTAAAATTGCAAAATGTTTGGTAAACGATCACTAAATATTAAATAAATGAAACTAAATATTGATATTTCTCTAACAAACTTATCGATTAAACTGTTTTTTAAACATTTACGTGGTAGATGTTATTCTTCTTACGTAGCTCTGCAATCGGGCCATTCGTTGTTTCCAGAACTTTCCGTCGGCAGCGGCGATTGTTCTTCCGCGCGATGCCACAATGTTTTTTAGGTTAATTTTTGCTGGAATAGAGTGTAAAAAAGAGATTAGTTCTTTTTTTTAAAAATAATGATTAGAAGAATGTTTAATTAAGTCACTATTTCGTTAAGTTGTAATATTTTAGAGATTTTTTACATACAACGTTTTTATTGTGAGCACGTGTTGATTGATTTGTGGTAGATTTTACGTAATTCATTTAGGAATACGATAAATAATGTAATAAAATCAATGCTATGAAATAATAGCCACGTGGTTATTATTCGATAAAAATCAAGACATATTTGTGGATTGCATAGTTAATTATGGATTATGATATTATTCGATCCGATAGCTTCTAACCAATTCCACGTGTTGGTTGAAATTACCGTAGTAATCCCAGTATACGCGAGGCGTATTTTTTTAAAATTACTGAGGCTAGATATTATTTTTGACAATTATTAATTAAAAAGTGGACTCACCAGTAGAAGGGCCTCAGGATTCGCTTCTCTGCTCTTACCGAACGGCCGTTATTTATTATTCCGCGTGTATTCGGGGTCACCAATTTAACGATATAGTTATTAATTTAACAGTTAATTATTTAATTAATTAATCACGTCGGAAGGTTGCCGATTTAACGATAGGTTATTTGTATTACACGTGTTTGACGGTATGTGGTGTATTGTGTATACTTACCAATACTTACCAAGCGCTTTCGTTAAAGATTGTCGCGGAGATATTAATAAAAGAAGGGTCACCATTTGATTGATTTATTTCTCAACGCGTACAAAATTCAGAAGGTAAATGCAAAGGGGTGAGAAGCTATGTAGATGCAAGTAGCAAGTCACTACGATGTACTAACGATACGTCCGAGTCGACGGGGAGCAGGAAAGCGAATGAAGATTTGTTTTTTAAACAATAGAGTGCAGGCTGATCGTCTTTTATCTTGTAGTGTTGGCATATTTAAAAAGAATATAATTCAAATGAATTTTTGGTTGTTCAGTGCTTGCATATTACAGTTGTGAGTCACAAGAAATAAATCTTAGCTATAAGACATTAGTTATAAGTCATAGTGATAGTTGTAGGTTAGATAAACTATTTTGTAAAACACCCTTCAGGTGATTTTATCACGAAAACGACACTATAGAAGTAATCATTTTATTATTATTATTATTGTTAAGAAAACTTCCATGACCGTTGAAACATTTTTATCATTGTTTATCCCATCTCGAACGAGCTATAACAACAGCACAGAACAATGATTTGAAAAAAAAAACCCTGAGCTAAGGCAAAGCACAATGTCTGTATCTGCACAGTAGGAAAGGGAAAATTGGGAAGTATACTGCCGTGGTAAGTAAAAACACAGTATCTTCCATGAAAGTTTCAAAGATACTGTGTTTTTACTTACCACGGCAGTATATACCTACCTGCCTTTTCAATATTTATGGTTTTAAATGGTGATCTCTCACTGGGGTAATATTAAAGGTATCGTGTAATCTGGTACATACTAGGAAGGCTATAAAAGGGATTGGATTTTATTCATTAAACCTTTTGAAAGCCAGGATTTTTCATTGAGAAATCGCTAATCGTTTTTTGCGTTAGCCACACCATGCGCCAGTCGAGTGTAATTTTGTAATTACTGACTTAAGGCCAGTTGCATCGAAAATAGTTAAAGTTACATTTTAGTTAAAGTCAAATAAAAGTAACTGTTTTATCATTTCTTGCACAAATGTGTTGTTTCAACTTTGTTTAAATAAAAATTAACTAAATAGTTACTAAATAGTAACTATTATTTAACCCAGCAATATCGACAGTTTAAAGTTAGATTTTAGTATAGCTGTAGCCCGCTGTCATCATTTAAGAGAAAATTATTCTAAAATTTCCGACAACCCGGGTTTTTATAACCAATTGATATTGGAAAATATGGGAAATAGGAAAAAGGAGTACCAAACAATTTATTTGGCTATTGTACAAACATATTTAAGGCCCAAAATATCTTGACCATTCCAAATTGGCTCCATAGTGTACGTTGGCGTCCAACGGAATATTGTGGCTGCTCCGTAGTGTGCATTTGCATACTATAGGTTAACGAGAATTATTTCACAGTGCATTTAACAATATGTTGAAGACTGATTGAAAGACTGTCACTTTTGTATGACCAATTGATCAGTTTGCATGTAGCCCATGTGGAGATTATTTCATTCTTCATTTTAGTTATTTTCTCTCTTTCCGGTGTATTATTCTGTGCTGTTGCTGCTATGAATAATTCTACTTTTTCAAATGAATCGAGCTAGCGGATGCTGATTTCCGGTCGCATTTTATATTGCTAAATATATATTATGGAATAATGATATAATTTAAGACCTTTTATAATAAATTATGAAATAAGCTCACCAATCAGTTGTTTGTACAAGCGCCTCTGAGCCTGGAGGGCGGATGGACGGGCAATCTCCTGTAGGGGCAGGTAGTTTAGCAGCAACTTCCAGCACATTGATCTTAAGCCTCCCGCGTCTGGTATTCCTGCAACGAAATCAAAAAAATTATTCACACCATTCAAACATGTACAAACTAATTGAATTGTGATTGTTGTTTTTGTGTTGAGCCATATTATGCGCTTCCTGAGAAAGTAAAACAAGGTTTGTATTTCTCAGAACCTATAAAAATCTTCTTGCAGCTCCTAGATTTTAGTTTGTATTATATCACTGATCACCGGCGGACCCGGCGGCTCTGTAGGTGGTAACAGAGCCTTCTGGGCCCACGCAAAATCCAGCGGGATCGGGGCTGAAGCTGGGGGGCCTTGTACCAACCGCCTCGGACGGTGGAAGACGGCATTATCAATTTAATAACCGCCATTTTTACTAAATTCATTTTGAAAACTGATAGCTTGTGCAAAATTTGTCTATTTTTCACAGAGGAGACCACTGCCGAGGGGCTGCCGATATCAGGGGGGCCTCCATTTGGCGAGGAGTGCTGCATCCTAGCAGTTTGTTCATTTCACGGGCTGTAGGTACTGCTGGGCTGCTTTCTCGCAGAGGTGACCGCCGCCAAGGGGCTGCCGGAAACATGGGGGCCGGTGTTCGGCGAGGCGTAGTGCCTTCTGGCAGCTTTTTGGTTTCCCGGGCTATGGGGAAACTTATCGAGAAATGTCGGGAGTTCAACTTGCCCGCAATGCTCTGCTTCATTCAAAGCATTTGACTGTGCACAGTGGAAACATCTGTGGAAAGTGCTTAAGGTGATGAAAGTTCCTAAACACCTCATATCTATCGTTAGAAACCTGTACACTGAAGAAAACACATGTATGTATCAAGATTGACCACCCAAACATCGGACACATTTAAAGTAAAGAAAGGGATACGTCAGCAATGTATACTCTCACCGAGGTTGTTTAATATATAATGTGTAAGGTTATAGTTAAAAAGGTGGAATAAATATTAGTGGCCAAAAAATCTCTAATTTCCGATATGCAGATGACACTACCCTCATCGCCTCTTCTGAAGAAGAAATGGATGACCTCCTTGCTAAAATAGAGGAAGAAACCCATAATCTAGGTCTACCGATAGACAAATCCAAAACAGAACTAATGCTGATCGACAGGGCAAACACCTTTGTAAGAACAAATGCTCTCAAGATCCTCAATAATGAGGAAACGACTCTTGATGAAGATTATGTGCGTATTCCCCAATTCCAAAACATTTTAAAATACTGAATAATTGACTTACCATTGAAGCATAGTTTCTGTAGATCTGTCAGGCTTACAATATCTGCATGTAAAGTGTTCTCGAATTCTCTCACCCTGAAAAAAAAAATCATTTATATTGCAGGCTGACACACATTTCGGAACACACTGTTGCATCCCGAAATATGTTAAAAATGTATAATCACTGAGCAAACTTAAATAACTGTAATTGCCCAGAATTATACTACATGTATTAACAACACAATACAATGGCAATGAATCACAGACAACAGCAAACATGTTGAAAATGTATGACTAAAGTGTTCCTTCATTGTCGTTTATGATCTACTTTTAACATAAAGGGCCTATCATTATCAGAGCGCCATTCAAAACTAGGATTCTTTTAATATACATACCGTGATTTGAGTAAGGCCATTTTGCTTGACGTGCGTTTATCGTAAAATCGTAGTAATCCAATACCGGGATAGGTTCTCCAGCGCAAAACAGAAGATGTTAATACCGCTAACCGGCCGATAACAGACGAGACAATAACTGCAGCAACCGCGCTAAATCGAGAACAAACACCTTCTGACGTTCTGACACATTGACTGGTGAGCCATAGAATAAAACTGTCGAGATAAAATATTTTCTATGGTTGAGGTTAGTAAATTTTTTTTCGTAACCGTTTTAGTTCCGAAACGAATGTAACAGTTTCGAGATTTTGGAAAATCCGATTTTAAAAACGCGTACAGCCTGGCATAATATTCTTGACAAATAATAAATTCCGAACTAAGCATGCCATTTCTATGGCAACTCCAAGGTCTTTGACATTTCCTTGTGGTTTTTAAAAACTATCATACCCGATCATTGTTGTTTACTTTAGTTATTTATGAATAGTTACAATTTATTTCAAATGAATAGACCAATGAACAGTGAAACTAGGGAAGTTATTTACTGTGTATTCTGGCGCTGTTTAACTGAATTTCAAACTACGAAACTCCTATCTAACTTTGAGGACGTTTTCAAATGCACTACTGAAATGACTGGGAAGGTATTATGGTCTGTTCACAAATTTTATTAATTTCGTAAGTATTTAAACAATATTTTTGTGAATTTATGCTGATTTTTAAACAATTATAGCAATGTGCATTCAGATTTAAGGTTATAATACTTCACGTATGAATTTGACAGTTTATTCTAAACAAAAACGTCCAGAAAAAAACGACTCATGTCAATTTTTTTTTTTAAATATAATTTTTAAAAAAAATTATAAATATCATACTTCAAGTTCAATACTTGTCAATATTATCCTCCATTTTTATAAATCTCATAATCTTTATAAGTCTGCTATCCTTATGATGATTTTTCGGTTTCGTGGTTCATTTGGGATGTGTTAATATTATCTTCTTCAATGATTAGATGTTATAACAGTTTATAATTACACAGATTTTTAGAGGGGTCGTTTTTTCTTTGTTTTTTTTCTGTGTTTTCAATTAGAAAGGGGTGGCAAAAAATTTACCTGCACCACGCGCCGTTTGGCCCAGGACCGGGCCTGCTACTATACCCAACGTAAACCGTTGCAAAGTTACGCTTGCGCGATATGCCGCACCTAGGTGCGTGTAATTCAACATGCATTGCATCATGCGATTGGATTGCACGTTTCCGTGAATCCGAAAATATTTAAAAATCATATGGCTAGAACCGGAGGATTCAGCATAATCAGTTGAACTCCTACGGTGCAAAGTGCTCACGAAAGAGGACCTATATAAAACATGTACGAATCTTGAAAATTTTCCTTCAGAAACGAGTTCACAGGTTTGATTTGATTATAAATCCGAAAAAATCTAGAGAATCGATAGTGAGAACCGGAGATTTCAGCTTAAACAGTTGAACTCCTAAGGTGCAAAGTGCTTACAAAAGTGGACCTATATAAAAAATAATTGATTTTTGAAAAATTTCTTTCAGAAACGAGTTCACAGGTTTGATTAGAGTATTAATCAGAGAACATCGAGAGAATCGTTTGGTTATAATCGGAGATTTTAGCTTACACAGTTAAACCCCAAAGGTGCAAAGTGCTCATGAAATAGACATTCTTGGAAAATTTTCTAATTTTGAAAAATTTCTTTCAGAAACGAGTTCACGGGTTTGATTTGATTATGAATCCGAAAAAATAGACAGAATCTTATGGCTAGAACCGGAGATTTTAGCTTACACAGTTAAACCCCAACGGTGCAAAGTGCTCATGAAATAGAACTTATTGGAAAATTTCCTAATTTTAAAAAATTTCTTTCTGAAACGAGTTCACAGGTTTGATTTGATTATAAATAAAAAAATCGAGATAAACGTACGGCTAGATCCAGAGATTTCAGCTTACACAGTTGAACCCCAACCGTGCAAAATGCTCATTAAAAAGATTTTTTTAGAAAATGTACTAATAATGAATTTTTTTTTCAGAAACGAGTTCACAGGTTTGATTTGAGCATTAATCAGAGAACATCGAGAGAATCGTATGACTAGAACTGGAGATTTCAGCTTAAAAAATTAAACTCCTACGGTGCAAAGTGCTTACGAAAGGGGACCTATATAAAAAACAGATTGATTTTTGAAAAATTAGTTTCAGAAACGAGTTCACAGACTTGACTTGATTATGAATCGGAAAAATCTAGAGAATCGTATGGCTAGAATCGGAGATGTTAGTTTACACAGTTGAACCCTAACGGTGCAAAGTGCTCATGAAATAGAACTTTTTGGAAAATTTCCTAATTTTGAAAAATTTCTTTCTGAAACGAGTTCACAGGTTTGATTTGATTATAAATCAAAAAATCGAGAGAATCGTATGTCTAGAACTGGAGATTTCAGCTTACACAGTTGAACGCCAATGGTTCAAAGTGCTTACGAAAGAGGTCCTGTATTAAAAAAAGATTGTTTTTTGAAAAATTTCTTTCATAAACGAGTTCACAGGTTTGATTTGAGTATTAATCAGAGAACATCGAGAGAATCGTTTGGTTAGAATCGGAGATTTGAGCTTAGACAGTTGAACCCCAACGGTGCAAAGTGCTCATGAAATAGACATTCTTGGAAAATTTTCTAGTTTTGAAAAATTTCTTTCAGAAACGAGTTCACGGGTTTGATTTGATTATGAATCCGAAAAAATAGACAGAATCTTATGGCTAGAACCGGAGATTTTAGCTTACACAGTTAAACCTCAATGGTGCAAAGTGCTCATGAAATAGAACTTTTTGGAAAATTTCCTAATTTTGAAAAATTTCTTTCTGAAACGAGTTCACAGGTTTGATTTGATTATAAATCAAAAAATCGAGATAAACGTACGGCTAGATCCAGAGATTTCAGCTTACACAGTTGAACCCCAACCGTGCAAAGTGCTCATTAAAAAGAATTTTTTAGAAAATGTACTAATAATGAATTTTTTTTTCGGAAACGAGTTCACAGATTTGATTTGAGCATTAATCAGAGAACATCGAGAGAATCGTATGACAAGAACTGGAGATTTCAGCTTAAAACTCGTACGGTGCAAAGTGCTTACGAAATAGATGTTTTGAAGAAATGATCGAATTTAAAAAAAAATCGTTTCAGTTCAAATATCAAATGAGGCCCTGTCATCTTTGGAGATGTTGAATGGAGGATCACTTTAAGCAAAGAAACCAGACAAAGATCTGGGAAGGAAAAAGGTATAAGGGGTACGAATCTGGATATCAATGTGCCCAGTAGTGACGGACGTTTCAATTAATCTCTCCCACAGCAGTGCAAGGCGATGAATCGAGATTAAGGTGGGAGATGTCAAGAGATATCCTTCAACTGCCCTCTCTCGCCCTCCGCCGCCAAGACCTGAACAAATGTTACCCCATGAACCCGGGCACCCCTGCTAAGTCACTGCCGTAGCGAACCACTTGGAGTGACCTATGGCAGTGGTGTTGGTTATCTAATGAATGATTCCCAGGGTGGCAGTACCCATACCCTCTTCCAAATTGAATTATACATAGTCAACAATGTTTCTCCATGGGCATTCAAACAGGAACATAAGATAAGGATGTATGGTCAACAACTTTATATAATTTCGCTGTTTCCATTCTCTTATGTACGTGTTCCTCGCAATGTATGAGCCAATTAAACAACGAACCATGGATATGTATGTATTATAGCATTCACATTTCAAGACAAGCTAGGAGGAGTGGTGGTTTATTGATGTTGCAAGTATCCAAGTGTGTAGTCTCAGCTGCGAGAATAGTTTAACCCATTGTGTACCAACACTGTCTCCCTGTTAGACCATGATATTTTTCCGAAAGTACACAGTTACAAGGAGAACCACGCTCTATGGATGTCTAGTATCTCAAATGCGCGATTCCAAAATGCTAACTTTAAATTGTGTACGAGCTCTTAGTGACAACAATATTGATGGTGTAAAATAGAGGTGTATGTGTATAACTTACAACCTTGGGAAGGGGGGTATTAAAAAGACTAGAATATTTATTAGATACAATACTCTCTTTAACTTAAATAATTAATATCAGAAGACACGGTAGGACACTGCAGGAAGGTGATGACCGGGGCAGCACTGAGCTTCAAATGTTAGGAGCCCGATTCTATAGACGGGAAGTAGGGGCCGCCGCCGGGTTGCTGGCTGTGATGATACCAGTGTGGTACGCCGGAATAAATACTGAATAAGTACCGCTACATAGCCCCCTTTCAGTGTCTTAGCGCAGCTGAGGCACCATCTGTAATGCGAGTTACAAGTTTTTAAATTTCTTTTGTTTTTAAAATGGCTATTAAAATGGACAATGTGATAAAAATTTTAGGCATAAATACAATTAAATAAATTTTTCGTAATTATAATGAAAAAAAATAATTGAAAAAGAGAACATTGCTATATGCTGGTTTGGATTGATGTTATTAGCTGGTACTGGAACTGGATACCAGATGCTGCCGCTAGCTGTTACTGGTAGCTAGGACTGGAACTGGAAGCTGGATGCTAATTACTGTACAATTTGTTTGCGTGTTTCCCAGTCAGGGTAATGTTGTGGAAAGGGAGAACACTGTAAATTGTGTTTCTCTGGAGAAATTGCCGCTGGTGCGGTTAATAATCAACCGGGTAGTGGCTGACCGATGGAATGGCAGGGTAGCCGTGTGACGGTTGCAGGACTTACTGCGGAGCCGTTTGCTGTGTACTATATCGATAGTGTGTATATGCAGTATGCTGTTCTAGACGCTCTCTAGAGCTGAGCAAATGTAATCACAGCTATCTCAAGAGTTTCTCTCAGTTGCTTGAAAGATATTTATTGCCTGTTGTATGTTGTTGATGTTGATGATTGCCCGTTGTTGTTGATTGCGCGTTGTATGTGTTGTATAAGGTGTTATATTAAAAAGCACTTGTAAATGTAAAGTAGATTTATCGACCATTGAGGTTGACACCGGTTTAACAAGTGACTGTCTGAGGTTATGTCTCATAGATAAAACTATAGAAGTGATCCATAGTGTATATTATAGCAAGAGTATGATATTTATTTGATTGCCCATTGTTTGCTAATAAAGATAATTGCTCGTTGATGTTGATTGTCGTTGTTTGACATTGATTTAATTGCCCGTTATTTGCTGATGATGATGATTGCTCGTTGATGTTGATTGCCTGTTATTTGCTGATGATGATGATGATTACTCGTTGTTTGGTGTCTGTTGATCGGTTTTGTTGCCTGTTGATTGATGTTGTTGCCTGTTGATTGGCGTTGTTGTCTGTTGATTGGTGTTGATTGTTGTTGATGCCTGATGTCATGGTTGTTCCTATTATAATACATTTTACAAACATACAAAAAAATCTAATTGCACTAAAAGTATATTGTTTTCATGTGCAAATTTAAAATGTTTGTATTTAAAAGGTGCAAGTTCAGACAGTATTTAATTCTAGATACATGTTTTTTAAAATGATATAAATTATTTGCAACATTAAAAATTGAAAATAATAAAAAGATGTTAAAATTTTATTGATGTTAGTCAACCTTTAAAAAGAATTTTCTGCATTTGAAATGATGAATTTTAATGATAATGATAACTTTCCATAATTGCAACGATAATCATTTTTGAAAGCTCGTGAAATATAAGTTTATGTAGCTCTATGTAAATACTTTCAAAGTGGGTTGATCAAACCGACGTCAAGCAAAGACATAGTAGGTAAGTATGTTACAAGTAAATTTATTTCACAATACATTTACTACTATTATTTTTACCGACGGCGCTGATAATATTTAATCATGTGGTGTTTGGGTATAATAAAGTGTTATAGAAATAATATAGGTGTGCAATTTGTTATTTATTGCAATGGCTATTTCGCACTGGTTTAAAATATATTATTGAAGTTAGTCAAGTGATTTATATAGATATTTGATTTTTTTTAAATTATGCAGACAATGATTGAGGCAATTTAAATGATTGAAGGCAATATAAGTGATTGTTCGTTAATTATTTTAGCTAATGCGCAGATACACTTGTTTTAGATGAAATGGAATTATAAGAAGACGTAGATGAGCACTTATCTTTTATTTGATGTAGCGGAGAGAATGTCACACAATACAAGTATACTTCTTTGTATCAACTCATTCAGTTCAACATTCCTAGTCGTAGACTAAGAAACAATGAATTGCTTTTTCTCACCCTACTAATTATGGGTACCATTCTCCACTGTCCAGAATGTCGAGACTTGTTAACTCAAGTCAGGGCATTTGAAATTTTTGGTACCAGTCTGAATGATTTTTGTCGGGCTTTACGAAATCAGAACTTGAAGATTATCTTTTTGTTTGAAGAGTTTTACTCACTATGTACTATAGTTACTTATTTTTATTACTGCGTTATCGGTTTCGACACATCCGAGTCATTCACTAGTGTTTTTCAAACTAACTTAAATTGAACAAGTACAGAATACTTACACATTATTAGGTGAGGGTAGTGGGAGTGGTTATTTGGGGGTGGGCGGTGAGGACTCAAAATATCTAGGAAACATGGTTAACCAAAGTCATTTACAGGGTGCTATTATTCTATTTACTAAATTAATTTTAAATTTAATTTTTTTGTTTCATTTCATTTATTTATTTGAAACACATTATTAAACAATAAACTAACTAACTAACCATCACGCCTTTTCTCCGCAGGGGTAGGCAGAGAGGACGGACCGCCAAACAACTCGATCTTGGCATACACTTCTTGCTTCATTCACATTCTTACAACGCCTCATACATTCTGATTTCTGACATGGCCCGACTTAAGTATATGATTCACTTGATCGTGCCATGTCTTCCTCGAGCGTCCCCGGCTTCTTCTTCCATTCACATTTGCATCATACATTCTTCTTACACTCCTTTCTTCGTTCATTCGCTCTACATGCCCGAACTGTCTAAGCATCCCTTTCTTAATCTTACTCATTACGCTTACATCAGCCTGGCATTCTTTACGAATCTCAATATTTTTCACACAATCACACATGGTTTTACTACACGTTCGTCTCAGAGATCTCATTTCTACGGCATTCAGTTTACTTTCATCCTTCCTCTGCCAATTCCATGCCTCACTGCCATACATTAGGGTCGATATCAGCACTCCATTGTGGACTGTTAGCTTCGCTTCTTTGGACAACTTTTTGTTAGCGCCAACCGCGTTCAGTCCTCCGTTAATGGAGTTTCCGGCATTCACCCTTCTTTCAACATCCCTGTCAGTCTTTCCATCTCTTGTAAACATACTTCCCAAATGCACAAACACATCAACCTGCTCCAAATATTCGTCATTCACACCAAATTGCACACTGTTTTCGTACTCTCTCTTTCAAACACCATGGCTTTAGACTTACTTACATTCATCATTAGCTCATTCTTTTTCCATACTTCATTCATCCTAGATACGACGGACTGTAAATCTTCCATACTGTTAGCAATCAGCACTGCATCATCAGCATACAACAGGCAGCATACTTTCAGATTACTCATTTTCGCGCCCAAGTCCACCTCTTTCAATTCTTGCATACAATTATCCATGTATAGATTGAATAACCACGGTGACATTACACAGCCTTGCTTAACACCTTTTGTGATGTCAAACCACTCCGTATAATCACCGTTTACCCTAACACATGCAACGCTTTCCTCGTACAGAGACACGATTGCCTGTATGAGATTTGTACTCACTCCATACTTAGACAATACCTTCCATATTTTTTTCCTGTCAACTCGGTCGTATGCTTTTTGTAGATCTACAAAGGCACAGAAAAGTTTCTGATTTTTTGCCAGAAACTTCTCTATGAGCATACGCAACGAGAAAATCTGATCCATACACCCCCTTCCGCTCATAAATGCCTCTTGCACATCCCATATTTTATCTTTTGTTTTCGTTTATTCCTTTTCAATCAATATCCGACCATACAGCTTTCCAACTGAACTTAGCAGGCTAATAGCCCTGTGAAATCGAAGAAAGCTTTGACTGTTCAACTGGGAACAAATCCCGTTTTAGGGCAGTCAAGTTGACATGTTTAGTTCATATTAAGTGCCATTATACAAAAATAGAAGTAAAAAAAGCTAGTATTGACAAGGTATGGTAATATAATAGTACATACTATGTATATATAATAGTGTTTATTTCTAAAGTTTTTAAGGCACACAATTTAAAATATGTATGTGTTCTCTCAAATGTATATTTTTGTCCTCTTTTTGTGATTGCTTCATTTTTCATTATGTATGTGCTGTTCCTGTACCTCTTGATTATTTCATTTCGTGTTATGTATTCTGTGTAATTGGACATGGGTCGGTAAATTAAAAAAAAATTTAAAAATAATACTGATTCGACGTGAGGCAATGTGTGCGCGGGATAATATGACGTAATCCGCCGTGGATATTTTATCTCGAAATTTAAAAATTACAAAGCGGCAGTATTTTATTATTTTAAATATGTGGCAATCGATTGGTGTAAGTTTGCGGGTAGACATATTATATTTATTGCCAACAAATAATAATTTTTCTTATTATTTCCAATTTAGATTTTAGATATTAAAGCAAATGATCATGCAAGATATTTACAATTTGGGGCAAGATTTTAATAATTGCGGCGAGTAGAGCAACGGATTTTACAGATCTTAAAGTAATTACACGCAGTTATTGTAATTATTATTACGCATAATTTTTTTTATTTTCAGATGGGACGACAAAAGATTTTAAATTGCAAAAAAATAGGTAAATGAAATAAAAATGAAAAGTTACTTACGATTGGTAGGTACGTGGGACATTTGTACAATACGTGAACAGCACCTGACAGTCTGTCATCTGGACTTTCTGTACATACAATGTCGGATGTGTAAATTGGTAACTTTGCATAAGAGCTGTAGTAGTTGCAATAATATGTTTTTCCAATGAAATAAATAGGGGTTTATGCAAAATATTAAAAACAATAGTATATTTCTATGTCTCAAAGATAATAAAAATGTAGACGTAAAACTCTAAACGCATAGAAACTAAACTTTGAACAGCTCTAATAAGAAGACACCATTTGCACATCCGATATTGTTTGTTGGGAAGCATTTTCCACAAATTTCAAGGGTGACTGGACAATTTATATTTTTTTCTGTAGTGGCAATTTTTTTCGGTCTTGGAAAACTTTTGATGGAGTAGTGTGGGTTGTATGATTGAAGAATCAGTTTATATTTCAAGTGTTTATTTTTTAATTTAATTGAGAAGAATTAATTGAAAGGAGAAATATTGTTACATACATGTATTTCATCTAATATGATCAGGTAATACATATTTATTATCATATACTTATTTTTTAGTAGCCCTCTTTATAGCCATTATTTATAATTCAAACTTAACAAATAACATTCTAAATACTTACAAAAAATACTGTTTCAAACAAAGCCTCGTGTGCATCAGAACTAAGTTGTACGCTTATTAAACATAAGATTACTGCCAGATAAAGGAAGCAAACCAAAAAAAATAATTTACAAGTTACTCTTATTATGTAGGAACAGTCGCAGTATCAACAATAACGCACATAACTTCTTGTAAAACCAAATGACAATAATCTTCCTTTAGCATAATTTTTTTAATTTTGTGGAAAGGCGAGATTTATTAAAATTCATATTCAATTGTATTGATAAAAATATTGCTTCATATTTGAGTCAGGAAAATAAACTACGAATCAAATGCAAATAAATAATAAAAAAAAATTATAGTTTTAAATTAATGTTGATAGCACTTGAAAAGTACCAAGTACAAATTTAGAAATTTTATTTGAAGTACATAATGTATTATTAATTATCGGAAGTCTGTTATATTTGAAATAAATCTGCATACTATATATTTATGTAATATGAAAAATTCCCTATATATCCGTTACAAATTAATTTTTTCACAAAGTCGCTCACAGTAAAAAAAAAATTATGTATATATATCGCACGCACATTTCATCAATCATATTGATCCATAGTAACACCATTATTGTTAAACCATAGTAATTGAGTTTTTTTTAGAAATAAATTGTGATATTTAATATTTTTAATACATACATATTATTTATAATATAATTTCACATGTGTAATATGTAATTAATAAGTTCATGTGAAGCAAATCATTAATTGGAATTATACTTAATGTGTATGTTATTTGTTGTTGTAAGATAAATCTTTTACCAAAAGATTTTTATTGTACATGTACATATACGAACAAATATATATTTTTGGAATATGTTATGAAATTTTCTAATCTGTAATTTGTCAAAAATCAATCACCGGAAAACCAAAATGGTGAAACATCACGCATTCAAAACATTCATTATATAACAAATTTTGGTATCATTTTAGCGTTTTTGGCAACAGCAATAATTAAATATTTCATAGTTTAAAAAAAAAAATAGAAGTAGGCTTACTATATTACATACCAATAAAAACAAAATCTTTTTTTTTGGCAGCTATGTTAACATTAAGATTTGGATCGTTACAGTACGACAGCTCATCACGCTTAGATGAAGTGTACCTAAATAATCATCACTATAACACGTATTGTGTCTATAATTATTAGTACATAGTTAATAGTGCTTTGTGACTTGAAAGTGTGATAAATAAAGTTATTTTGACATTCATATGTCTAGGAAAAACTTATCCGATATCTCAAAAACGGTAAATAATCGAGAAGTTGTGTCTGCATTAGCAAAATCAAATTTTTACGAACAAAATTGACTTGTTAATCTATATTGATTGACTCGGTGCAATCCTCTACCCCCGGGAGATTCTAAGCAATTAGGCATAAGAAACATTTCCAATTGACGTTAAAAAACATCTATATTTTTTATATTGTCGCATACTTTGCCCATTTAATTCTAGAAGAATTACCATATCTATGAACCGCACACTAACACAAATTAAATAAATAAATATACAACACAAAATAAACAATGAACACATTTTGCTATTAAGATGCCGATAAGAAACAAAAAGAATCAACGTTTCAAAAATAAGTGCTCTGGATAGTAATATATTAATGGTTGAAATATGCAACCACTTTTCAAAGGATGAAGTTGAAACTCCGGTAGTTTCAGATTTATTCGCCTTTGGATTTGTTTTTGTAGAACCAAGCTGACAGGAAGATGGAAGAACTGAGGAAGGTCGATATGACGAAGTTCATCAGAAGGTTGAAGTCAGCAGAATCCACGTAGATGGTGAAGATGCGAGCTGGAAAGAAACAATCCAAATGAATTATCATTTTAAGTTAACCCTGTGTAACACCAAACACACACTATGGACCCGATTCAGAATGGTCACATTCTCAAGGGATTTTGAGCCTTAAATATGTTCGTACAATACTCAAATAAAATTTATTCTATTGGCAAACTGGAAAAAACATTTCCGGTTTTCAGTCATATTACAGTACCTATTTACAGAAATATTGCACATTATTTTTTATTGTGAAGGGCGATTATTTAACTGTATGGAAAATGTACTAAAACTTCAAAAATATTTTAGTATCCCTTTATCTTTTATATATATCGTATTGTAAAATATTTGTGTACAGTGCCGGGGAACATTTCTCCCTCTTCCTGTATCAACTGTGTTAGAGGTGCATAAATATGGAGATAATCTCCTCTATCCAGAGAGCGGGCTATTGCAACTGTAGGGCTTTTATTTATTTTTATTTCAAAGAATTGTAAACTGTGTTTTATGCGCTAGCGGCACTTGCTGATAGCAATCTTATATTTAAGCCCGCTCACTAAGGTAATGGAGGGTATAAGATGGAATTTGGGCGGAGACGGAGGGGGTCGGTGCTGGGGGTCCAGCAGCCGAGGTTGGAGATGGTCAGATTCGAATTCGATTCTAATTTGGAGTAAAATGTTTTGGCTAAATCTATTATATGTTTTCGGAGTGGAGGAATTTTTTTGTAACATGAGATAGAAAAAATCATTTCCCTAAATACATAAATGAAGCTATTCTGGGATAACTACTTATGATACATATATACAATTTTTATAAATACATAAACACATTACCTGGTAAGACAGTACCATTTACGAAAACATAATATTGCAAAAAAAAACAAGTCAGTAATTACGAAATTACACGCAGCTGGAGCACGGTGCTGAAAATGCTCCGGTTCTTAGAGATGCTTTTGCTATTATTGTGCATGTATCATTCAATTTCATTTCTCATCCCTTTTGATAACGTTTGAAAAGTTTGAACCTCGAGTGAAAAAATTTTAAACTGAGTGTCGAGTAATTTTTTTTTATTCAATTTTGGAATAACTTATAAGGTCCCGGATAGACCATAAGGTCCTGGGTTCGAGTCCCAGCTTTGTCTTTTCAGTTTCGTGTTTCACTTTAAGAGTTGTTGATATTATCTTCAATGATTAAAAATTTTTATGAAAACTTTTTGTTGGGATATGTGTATAGTTTTGCCCCTTTTGAACTGTATAATAATAAAATTTTCGCACAGATTGAGATTATTTTTTGATTGCTCCAGTTAACATTTTGTGCCTATTATCCATCAAAATGATCTGATCAACTTTAAATGAGTTTTAAACTAAGCAGCAAGAAACATTTTGAAACAACAGCAAAAAACTCTGACTATAAGCAACTGCATCGTTAGCCGTGCATAATAGATAACATTGAAATAGAGAAAATAATTATTTCTCTTAATGTTCATTCAAAACAAATTGGTATTGTGATTCGTCACAAATGATTATTTTAGGTGCCCTTTTATTAATTTACTTATTTGAATGGTCATACTAAAACCATTGAGTTAGTCGTGTGTATTTATGTTAGCATTGTATTGAATAAATGCAATGCCAATTTTAGTCATACTAAAACCATTGAAATAGTTGTGTGCATTTATGTTAGCATTGTATTGAATAAATGCAATGCCAATTTAGGTCATACTAAAACCATTGAGTTAGTCGTGTGTATTTATGCTAGCATTGTATTGAATAAATGCAATGCCAATTTAAGTCATACTAAAAGTGTTGAAATAGTCGTGTGCATTTATGTTAGCATTATAATAATAATAATTAGATGATTTGTGTAGTGCCGTTTTTGTGAAAAATCACCTTAAGGGCGGTGTATTGAATAAACGCAATGCCAATTTCACAGTCAACCAAACAAAATTTAGGGATAATTAATTTATGTGTAACGATTTTACAATGACGTGAAGAGGAAAATAGTATGATGATAGTAATAGTGTAACTTACTGGCATTGGTAAAGGCAGATATGAACCACGTCAGGAGAGAAATGGACTGGGAGTTTTTCGTCTTAATTATCTCGTACAGGAACACTAACTTGCTGCTAGCACTTATGGGCGTACAAAGAGGCTGAAAGAGAAAAACATAGTCAGTACCATTTGCAGAATTAATTGTGTGTGCGAAAGGGATGAGGAGAAAAAAATGGCTTTTAAGTTGTCAAATTAGTCATCTTTCAAAGGACAAACTAAAACATGGAAAGATAGATATCGGTAAGTTTAATTTTTATTAATTGGTATTGAAAATAAGATCAATATCTCTCAATGAAAATATGAAACAGAAGAAGACACAAACTCGGAACCTATAATCCATCCGTCTCGTTCGAGTCTCAGTCGCGACCGTATCTTTCCATTTTCTATGTCTTCTTCTATTTCATTGTTAAATAGATATTGATTTCAATAATTAATATTACAATGCAGTGTAAAGCTTCAACTAATTAATTTTAACCTTTTTAAATAATAATTAATGACATGTGCAGTCGACAAGGAGATGGCAGCGGAGAGGCTGCATTAAATTACCACATCAAAAAACCACAGTTGTAATATTGCACCTTATTTCTACAGTATTGACTAGAGAGATAATACTGTTTAATGTTAGAAGTTATTTATCAAGATAAAATGATTTTATGATGTATGGAAATGTATGTAATCCACATCTGACAGATAATATAAACTATGATGTCAGTCTAGTCATCTAGTGTGTATTTTAGCATCTCTTGTGCAAACATCCTCCTTTAATTGCTTTTATTATTACAAAGATAAGTGGTGATACAGAGACATTATGAACCTGGACAACATTGTCACTACGTTGTCTAAATTTGTTCTACATCAGAAATACCAAGGTTTGTTGTACGGGCTGAACGGTATGCCTTTATAGCAAATTTGTCAATATAAATTATAACTGCGATATGTCTATTCAGATATACAGACATGATACTTAGCATCATACGGTTAACAAATAATTGTTGAAATCAGTATGAGATCTAATTTTAAATCTGCATCAAACTGCTTTCAATGTAATTACTACATTGAAAGAAATTTGCGATACCAGAGTGGTGCACAATATTACTTCTCCCCCTTTCTGAAAACTAATACATCTTACAGTGTTAATGTCCTAGAGTCCTATGTTAATCGCCGTGTAGACGGGAATAGTAGAAATGGTCATTAACCCTCATATGCAAAAGAGTCTGCAATGTGAATCATACCACGATGAACATACTGTGTCCTTTTTACTTGTGTTCAAAACTGTTCTGTTTTATCAGTGCGGGGGAGTGCAGTGTCAAAAATAAAGAAAATCCTGCGGCAGCGGGTGTTAATCTGCTAGTTAAATTAATTGTAGATATGCATGTAGTGACTGAATAACCAGGCTCTGTCCCCAATGAGGGGTACTATAATTCTACTGGTTCCAAGTAGCAATGAGTCGTTCATGAATGAGCCATTCAATTGTACTGGCTCATTTTGATGAGCCGTGAGCGTACGACTCCCAGTAAACCGTACCACGGCTCAATTGAACTGTGACTCTTTTTGACAAACCTTGGAACCACTTAAGAAAGATTGCATATTTATTTAAAAAGATAAAACATATCTCCGATGTTCGATAATGTTCTTATGCATTTCTACGATGACACATCTTTAAATAAGGTCCCTTGTTCTAATATGTTTATATAAGATCATCATATATGTGTCTGATTTTTACAACGCTAAATTATGCCCACGACCGTAGGACTTGCAATTAATATTTGGCATATTCGTGTGTAGAGATAAGAATAATTACCACATTTACATGTGTGTAGGCACTCTACAGTACGTGAATGGCGTCTGACAGTCTGGCATCTGGAAGTTTTATGCCTACACCTATACGCTGGGAGCCGTATGAACTGGGGTATGAGCTCATGAACTGGGAGTCAGCACTTAATATAATAATAGTATATATTAATAGTCAGCACGAGGTGTGTTCAAAAGAAAAGGTGAATTTTGAACTTTTTCAAAAAGTATTTATTTATTATATAATTGAAAATACACTTTGTATATACCACTTTATTTAAAATATATAAATATTTTAAATAAAGTGGTATATATGAATAAATGAATACTAAAAAATAATTTCAAGTATAGAAAAATGATAAAAAATTTAAAACAATAATTTAAGAATATACAAAATATGAGCATAAACAAAATGAATTAAAGTAGGTAAGTAACCGATCAAAAATGTTAATGACAAAATAATTATAAAACATTGAATAATACATTTAAATTAGAAATATAAATAAAAATTATTATTATTAATATTAATATAAAAATAAATTTAAGAGATAGCTATTTTTTAAAAATATTTGATTATTTATTAAATTTAATTCGCCATTAACACTTTTTCATTTCTAAAATTTCAAATTTATCTAATTGTAAACCAGTTGTATTTGTATGTAAAACTTTTAAACCTTTATTTATATCCAACGAATGATTGGTTTCTAAAATATGATTTGCAAATTCAGAATAGTTCTTATTATTTAAACACCTTAGTTGTTAATATTTTTTAATATTTTTGTCATTAACATTTTTGATCTGTTACTTACCTACTTTAATTCATTTTTGTTTATGCTCATATTTTGTATATTCTTAAATTATGGTTTTAAAATTTTTTATCATTTTTCTATACTTGAAATTATTTTTTAGTATTCATTTATTGCTGAAGATGATAGCATTGCTATCGAAACATGTAGAAATATTTATATATTTTAAATAAAGTGGTATATACAAAGTGTATTTTCAATTATATAATTAATAATGATGCCACAAAGTTATCAATCATTTGAAGAAATTATTTATTTATTCATCAATATCCATTTTCTCCCCTTCAAAGTAATCCCCCTCAGATATAATGCACTTCTTCTTCAGAAGTGCTTCTTCCAATCCTCGAAGCACTTCTGGAATGCGCTTTTCGGTATGGCCATCAGCTCGTTCTTCGATTCTGACTTTATCTCATCAATTGAGGCAAAACGCTTTCCTTTCATTGGTCTCTTCAGTTTCGGGAATAGGAAAAAGTCGCAGGGAGCCAAATCTGGTGAATACGGTGTTGTTTTTGGCCAAAGAGAGGAGGCAAGATTACGGTGTTGTTTTTGGCCAAATAATCACGCATTGATGTGTGAGCTGGTGCATTATCGTGATGCAAAATCCATGATTTGTTTTTCCATAATTCCGATCATTTGAGCCGTATTGCTTCACGCAAACGTTACATCCTTGTAGTATTCCTTATTAACCATACGACCTGTCGGCAAGAACTAATGATGCACCACGCCATTGTAATCGAAGAAAACAGTGAGCAAAACCTTCACATTGATCGAACTTGGCGTGCTTTTTTCGGTCTTGGCTCTTCTGGCCGCTTCCATTGGGATGATTGGGCCTTGGTTTCGACGTCACAACCATATACCCACGTTTCATCACCAGTTATGACCCTTTTGAGCAAATCTGGATCGTCGTTGACGTCATTCAACAACTCCTGAGCAATACTAATGCGACGTTGCTTTTGCTCAAAATTTAGCAATTTTGGAACAAACTTCGCTGCCACACGTTTCATGCCGAAAACATTCGAGAAAATTGCATGGCATGAGCCGATTGATATGCCAACATCTTCTGCAACTTCCCTAATAGTGATTCGACGATTTTCCAAAACCATTTTCTTCACTGTTTTGATGTTTTCTTCGTTTGTTGACGGTTGGGTAAACCCATTCATCGCCACCATCTCTCGGCCTCTGCAAAGCGCTAAAATTAAACTTTTTGAGACAAAGTAGACTCGCCGAATGCCACAGTCAATATTTTAAGTGCGTTGGAGCACTTTATTCCATTTTTAACGCAAAATTTAATACATATTCTTTGATCCATTTTTTCAAAAGTAAAAATCGAAGAACACTCAAAAACGTGACTAACCTTTCCAGTTGTCAAAAACAAACCACTAATCCAAAATGGCTGATAATGCTAACATATGATAAACATATGTGTACCAACATAACGAAAAAAAATTCGATAATCGAATCTATACAGCCCGCGAAAATTCAAAATTCACCTTTTCTTTTGAACACACCGGATGCCGGCTTTTTAATGAGCCAACGTTCAATTGAGTCATATGAAAATATTGAGCTGGTACTGTGACTCCCGCTCTTAACAAAATGAGTCATGAACAATCGCTAGTTCCAAGCTAGAAATTGCAAGCCCGGAGCTATTTTGGAAAATCTGGATTATTAAATTTCTTGATAATCGAAATCCAGATATAAAAAAAATTATTAATCTTTTGGTAATTTTTTTAACAAGCACTACTGATGTGATGTTAATGTGGGAATGTTTATCTCTCTTTTAAAAAAACATAAAAATAAATGTATTTATTAAATCTAATCTACGAAATCTATTAAAAAACATACAACACACCAAAAGTGAATTGTACAAAATATCTTGTCTTACCCAAAATTAGAATTGATTAACTTACCACAAAGATAACAAGATAAGAGACCGGTAGAATCTTGGTGACAAATCCCAGCAAGATGCAGAAGTATCCGAAGATGCATGCAAGCATTCTGACATCTCCAAGCACGTTCTTATAGAGGAGCACCAGGAATATCAACACCAATTCTTGGACAAGAATGATTGGATATTCCATATACGACAGTGGGCTGTATCCCATGCAGTAGTTATACATGAACATTGTTGTGTAGCTGTAATGGAGAAAGAAATCATTATTGGCATGTCCTACTAATACTTTTACGATCATCAGTAATTCTATATCGGTGTTGAAAAAAGTTGCGACTGTGCCAAGATGTTTGAGTGTATATTGAACACAAACTCAATAATTGTTATCGAAATAAATCAATAAATACATGCACAGAAATAATAATGTAATCAATCCAAGAATGATTGATTTTTACAGAAACAAAACAATTAATTTTGAACAACAGTGGAAATAGTTGGACGATACAGTTACAGCTATCAATAACCAATAATGGCGCATCCACACGGAGCCAGTATTTAGTCGAGTAGCTAGTGGCAGCGGTGGTTCCTGACTTTAGAGTGGTAAGATTGAAAAATTTGGCTTTATTGATGTTGTTTTAGCTGAAAATGTTTTTTTTCTCAAATTTTTTTTTTTTTTATGGAGATTTAGGTGTTAGAAGGGACAAATCTTCATACAAAAAATTGATTAAAAAAATAAAAAAATCGTTTTCAGCTTCAACAACATCAACAATGTCGTATTTTTAAATCTTACCACTGGCTCACTCAAAAGTCACGAGTCGCGACTGGCTAGTGGTATTAGCATTTTAGTAAGTTGATGCCCCCACCTACTACAAGGTGGCGCGCATCAAGTTACTGACTCGCCACTGCACCGTAGGTACTTGTGAACTCAAATGAGATAGTAGATTAGTGAGTGTCCATACGCGGCCAGTGGACAGCAGCTGCCCCCATCTACACTACAAGGATGCGCATGCAGGCGGTGGTGGGGGCTACTCTCCCGTAAGAATAGAATAAATTCTATTCCAATCAACTAAATTGCTATTACTACTAAAGCGTTTTGTCCATACGTGGCCAGTGCCTACAAATTCTACTAGACATTTCAGACCCACTAGCTACTCGACTAAATACTGGCTCCGTGTGGACACGCCATAACTTGAATTCCACTGAAGCGATAGTTTAAACACAGAACGGAAAAAAAAATTATACTAAAAAAACGGTAAATATTTCCAGTTGGGACTCAGTTGAAAAACTCATAATTTTTAAAAAGACAAACACTTTTATATTCATAAAAATAAAAATGAAATATTTGCATATGCGGAAATACAAAATAATGCACCTAATTTTTTACTTTATGTAAATAAAACGCGTTATTTATTTATTTGATTATACGCCCATTGCAGTTTTACATGGATTTTTGAACATAATATAAAGAGCTATCAAAAATTACAAGTACATAAAGATTCTAAACCATAAAGTAAAGAACAATCTTTTTTCAAACGTTTAACAATGACATAAAATAGTAAACCAAAACAATATTATAACACAAATCATTAACACTACATTATCCAAGTGACAATACTACATATTGTAGGATTCATCAAAGTACGGGTATAGATGACGCTTTACTGTATAAATGGATTCAGCAAATACATCAACAACACCTCCAAACCTGTAGCCCAGATCAGGCATTCTATTGGTTAATGAATAAGACTGATAGTTGATTGTGTAAGTGTTGCAGAAAAATGTTAGTTTGTCTTGTGTTCCTTGTCGGTACATTCAATTTAATAGTGGCGAGGATGGCAAGGCTGTCAATTAGGTTGTTAATGATTCTATATAATCCAACTAGGTTTGACATCACTCTCCTGTCAGACAACGTAATCAGATGCAATTAATTCTAAAACTTCCATAATTCATATTTTCAATTGTAATTTTGAGTTTAAAATTTATATACCTAAGACATTTGTGCTGAACCTGTTCTATATTGTTAGAGTGTACTTTATACAAAGGGGAACAAATAGGTGAATTATACTCCAATTGACTTCTAACTAATGAAGTGTAGAGCATTCTCATACAATCTAGACATGAAATCTATTAGTTCTGCAAAGGTAGCCAAGCATCTTTAAAAACTTGTTAGTTATATTATTAAGAGGAACGACTGCGCTGCCTGTTTCATACATAATTTAATTTTGGATTTGAGGCCAAAATACCCATCCAAACTGAATGATGTATATATTTAGGGTTGGTAAATATCTAGTACGGATGAGAAACATTTTATTTATTTTGTTTTAAATTATGAAGTACAGGCCATAAAAAAACATCAATTTTCATAATTTTAGAGGCAGCTAAGAAAATTATTTATGGGTTTATTGTATTTAAAAAATATATATAACATATTTGCTATGTAAATATGATTACATAAATAAAAATATAAAAATAAAACATTAAAAAAAAACGTTTTGTCGGGTCGAGATTTTAAATTATGTATGGCAAATTTGTGTTCCCACATTAATTGGTCATTTTTAATTTAATTTAAAGTCCACCATAATGCTTATTTTAATATTTTTTTAGAAATTTTATTTCATATTTCATTATATTTTCAAAGCAGAAGGGGCAAAACTTTTTTTTAAATCACTGTTAGCCCCCAAATAATTGTTAAAGGTGCCTCTAAAATTGCGAAAAATTAATACCTTTAATTGCCTATATTTCATAATGTTTAATAAAAATAAATAAATTACTTCTAATCCGTACTATTTACTATACTTTTGATGAAAAAAAAAAGATCATTAGGTTTAGGTTTAGGTTTTTATTTTGGCCTCAAATCCAAAATTAAGTTTTGTATGAAACGGGCCGGGCAGCCATTGCTCTTAATATGTGTAATGAATGTCAAGTTTACATTGAATATTACACCCAGATCCCGAATTTGTGACACTGGTGTTAATTTAATATTATTTAATGTATATTCGTATATATCGAAGGAGAATTGACGCCATCTTTAATGTTTTTAATATGTTATGACATTTGTCGGAAGTGCTAACTGCGGAAAATGGATTTAAGAAAATAGGTTGTTAGGTTCTTAGCTTGGGAATTTTATTTATTAAAAAACCCAAACTAACAACCTATTTACAATATTTAATATTTACTGTTGGTAGATTGTATGCAACTATTGTCTAATGTCATATTATAAAAATTGAACATGGCAGGGTCAACTGTCCTTCAATATTTACGAATTTTTATTTAAAGTAAAAAAATTAAGTGCATTTTTTTCTGTATTTCCGCTTATGAAAATGTTTTTTTTTATTTATTTTTATGAATCGAGTATTTTTCTTTTTTTTCAATGAGCTTTTCTACTGAGCCCCAACTGGAAATATTTTTGGGAAATAATACTGTTCATTCCTGCTTCTCATATACCTGAATCAATTACAACAACTGGATTTATTTATATGACAAAAGGTTTACTCTCATGGACTATTTTGGAATCAGATTATTTTCTGTATTATCATCTTAAGTGATGAATAAAAGTTTTATGATATTTTAATCACAGTCACACGTGCAGAGGTTCTCTGAGGCTAAGATGCAATATCTAAAGAATCAAGTAAATTAAAAAGGTTTTTTTTTATTAAAACTAAACAAAAGTTAGCTGGATAGTTAGATTCATAAAATAAGAATTTATGGTTACCTGAAAAGCTCCAGTGACAGCCCTGTCAGGTTCATGCCCCCAGCAGACTTCATGGAGTACAACTTCATGATCTGGGGCACCTTCAGCACCAGGCATGACGCAATGGTGATGACACTCAAGGAATCAGAGATCAGCCGGGTTATGGGGTCCAGCATCTTGTATGATTTACAGACTGAAAGTAGGAAGTTACAAAAATATTAAATGGATGGTGAAATAAAATTACAGGGCCAAACAACAACAGGTTTAAATTTATTATAATACTGTGGCAATATGCTGATATTTGAAAGTTAGTTTCCGTGTCCTTAATGCATTCGCATACAAAAATTCAGCCTTGTCCTTGACAATGTAGCTCCTACTTGATTTCTAGTTTCAAAGTGTTTTGCAATACTTGTACGATTGTAAGTGTTCGTATTTGATAAAGAAAACACTGTCACCGGTTTAGTAAGTGTCTCACATAAGGTAATATGCCGCAGAACACCTGTCACCTAGTAATGTTGACTCCTCGCGACACAAATTGCCCGGGCGATATAAATAGCTTTCGGTAATAGATATCAGCACATTATCAGAAAATCGTAAAAGAAGGAAATAGTATAATACGTAGGTAAATAGCCGCCCACCTCGACTGGTAAAATCCCGATCAATACAAAATACAACGCACGAACGGAAATATTATGAACAGCGAGCGACTTGTTCGTCTCACGCACTAGCTGGGATGGATTCACTCCGGGTGACAACCGTCTCCGACTTTGGAATGGGAACTGACGATTTCCTTATTGTTCCCCTCTGCTAAATCTATCCTGTTCAACGGCATACTTTTATAGTTTTCTATCAGCTAAGGTCAAAATTATTAAAAGTGTCACGAAGCAGATAAAGCGCGAAACGATCTCTCGGTTCGGTGTTGCCAGCCCGTGTGTTATTTATACATTTGAATAGTTCACTACTTTTATTATCGAATAAAAATGCGCTTTTTATGAAAGCAGCCTTTTCTTGAACATGATAAGACGCTAATTAATATAGGAATAACGTAAAAAGGTTAGGAACTGAAAAGCAATTTATGTATTTACAATAAGGCATTTATTTTTCTAATCGTGGGGTTAGTCTTAAGCTGAAGTTAATCTTAATTACGTATAAAATATCATTAAAATTAGAGTCAAGTACTTAATTCTACGTGAAGTCTTTGTTCTTAAAATTAGCGATTCACTTTTCTTAAATCTACGTAAAAGTTTGTATTCTTAAAACTAGATATTCAATTATCTTAATTGTACGAGAAAGTTGATTCTTAAAGTTAATTCACTTGGCTTAATTATACGGGAAGGTTGATTCTTAAAACTTGAGATTCACTTGGCTTAATTATACGGGAAAGTTGATTCTTAATACTAGAGATTCACTGGGCTTAATTATACTCAAGCTTATTTGTTCATGGATATTTTGTTTATTACAGTAAATACAGTAAAATAATCAATTCGGTACCATAATGTCACTCTCAAGCTTGATTGTTTAAATATGAATACTGAAATGCAAAACTTGGTTAACTGCAGTAAAAAAATGGAAACATTGAAATAATATGAAAACTCGCTTTGTTGGAAAACGAAATTAGATTTGAAAAAAAAATTTACAGTGTGAAGTTATTTATTTTACTTTTTATCGTTTTTAGTAAATTGGAATGTAACAATATTTCATTACATGTAGATTGTGTATAATGTAGTTTTAAGTACGAAAAAGTCTACTGTAAATTATTTATAAAATTATATAATTATAGTGTTTCGTAACCTTCTGTTTTATTTTGAGAATTTACTATTAGGAAGCTTTGAATTTGAATACTTGTTATAGTCCCTCTACATGATGGACCATCAGCTGGTCCACTACGGATAGCCCATCGTGTAGTGGGTATAATGGTGTCGGATGGCTTATGGCGCAGTGTAATGGCTTGCGATGGCGCGGGATGGCGGGTCAGTGTCCGCTTGAACGTGTTCCGGAGATGACGTCCTAGTTAGTAATATTTACGTAGCCTAGTTAGTAAACATTTTCCAACGTAATGGCGGTAGTTTGAACATGTGATGAAACTATAAAATTCGTCGAATTATTTCTTCGATGAATGCATATGAAATTTTAAATACGAAAATAAACCATAAATTGATATATTTGCAAATTATGGCTCTCCAAATACTGTATTTAAATTAAGTAAATAAATATATCTGCACTTATTTCCTATTTTCATTAGGTGAGAATTTTTGAAAGAGAGGAAAAACAAAATAATAACAAAAAAAATATAACATTTTCTGAATATCCGAAAATAATTTATGATATTAGGTACCATATAATATAATAAAATTACATTTACATATCACTTGTTTGCAATGTCATTGCCTAATATACTAATAAAAGCTAATCATCTTGTTTTTTAACCATGTATATTGCCACAGCGACACGTTCATCCGAAAGTACGTTGAAAGTAGAACTGAACCTCGCCATCGTGTAGTGGCGTTGCAAATATCGCCGGCTATCGCCAAGCCATCGCATCGCCCAGCTGATGGCCCATCATGTAGAGGTGTTTTTACATTATTTACCTTACTCTATGGTTATTCCCTCCAAATATTTAAACATTCTGACGGAAACGTAAGTGCCGTAAACGCAACCCTATCGTCCCTCACTTTATTATTATTATTGTTAAGACTTTTCTGTAGTTTTCATTATCATTACGCAACTTATATGTAATCTTTGCAATTAAAGTGATACACTCAAGTGAACTTCAGTTTACTTGAGTTCTAATTAATTTGGCAAAGTTTTGTAATTCGTGACACGTAATATTTTTTATAATAACATGTATTTGTTTCCTATTTTCTAATAATGGCGTCCGAATCGGGGTTGTGGGATTCAGACGACTTTTTCAGACTCAAATTGCGAGAGTTGAAAGCCAAATTACCATGTCAACAAATCAACCACGATATTAATTCGAAATGCAACGAAAAATGTAGAAGAACAACTAGTGAAAGAATGAAGATCCATGTCCGCACGTTGTGGAGTTTCCTAAAGGGAGAAAGACAAGCCCGTGACATATCCATCAGCTTCGAGTTTGATGAATATAAACAGGTAAGAACTTATCACTCGTTCGTATTTATTTTTATTTATTTATCTCAAAATTGAACACATGTACATTATTAATTGATAAACTAAAGTTTTTAAGACAAGATTTTTGTGCATAGCGCAAAGGCTAACAATTTATTTTATAAACAATAATTATTAGCCTGAAACACTCATCCAAATTGAAAAAACCTTCCGAGAAAAGATATCTATTGAGGGATTTAGCCATTACAAGCCTTCCTCATACTAATAAAGTTGGTTGTTTACAGGTGAAATATAATAAAAAACAGTAATTATTGAATGAAACACTAGTATATATTGATTAACTTGGCGGGTTTGCGATAAGCCGACGTAGCTCAACGGTAGAGCATCTGACCGGCAACCAGAAGGGTGCAGGTTCGAGTCCTGTCGGCGACATTTATCTTTTCTCGGAAGGTTTTTTCAATTTGTATGAGGATACATGTACATTAGTTTACATGTATTCTAATATGAACATAATTATGTCACAAAATTTTGTACAATACTCACAATATACAATTGAGAATTACAAATTACGACATAAAAAATTGTACATTTTACGTCACATTTTTTTCAAATTTCAAAACATATTCCTCTTCTATATTGGCTGGTATTTCTTGGAACATCTTCATGGACTACAAGTAATGAGTTTTGCGATTTTGTTTTCTTTCGCAAGGGAAGTCTTATTTCATTTCTTCTTGTAGAATGGTTATGTCTGTGTTGATGTTTATTAATTTTTCTAAAGAATTCAGAATTTTGTTGGCCGTCGAACATTTTAAAGAGAGAAACTATTACATTTAAGTATATAATTTGCTTAAAAGACAATATTTTTAGATCCCTTAGCATTTTTTAACTTTAGAATATTTGTTTCGCCTTAAAATTATTTCCATAACTTTGCTTTCTAAAACTTTTGGTTTTCTAAAATTCTTCTCTTTTGATAAGAACAAAATACTGCTACAATAATTAATATCAGGAACAATGATGGCATTTTATATAGTTTTATGGGATTCTGCACTGATGTATCTTTTTATCCCTCCCAGTAGTGAGACTTTTTTGGCGATTTTCTTTATAACGTATATTGTATTTAGAAATAGTCAGTCTGGAATCTAAAATATCACCCAAATATTTCATTTTAGATACTTCCTTCAAAATTTCTTTATTCATCATTATCACACGAGTATCTGCTATTTTTTTTATTTACGATATTAATAAATTTGGTTTTGCTTATATTTGACTTTAATTTATTGTTGTTAAGCCAAAGAACTGCATTTTTAAGGTCATAGTTTAGTTGGTTCATAATTGACACACAATTATCTCCAGATATATATACCAATGCGTCATTTGTGAATAGTAATAATATTGTTACTAAAACGCATCTAATAAATATATACAATAATAATAATTCTTGAAGGCGCAGGGAGGGGTATTGTAATATAAAACATTCCATAAGTTACAATAATAACACAAAAAAAATCTTGAAAAAGAAAAATAAATTTATGTATAAAATATGAATATATACAAAAAGATAAACGTTTATGGCGGATATTTAACGGTCTCCCGTCTACAGAGGGCCATCAGGGGGGACTCCATCCAGGCAGCCGTGGCAGTATTTATGGTATTCTTAGATGGGCATACTCTGCACCACAAGCTTCCCATGCGGTGGCGGAGAAGTGCCCTGAAAGAGTGCACTCATTCCTCCAGGAACATTTCCATAGTTCTGCAGTATCTCGGTAGTAGAAATAGTTGGTGATATGTATTATTGTAGGTGACTTTAGCTTATGCCATTGGCATATATTATTGCGTTGCCAGGGTAATCTATCCACAGCTCGACGTATACAGAGTACTGCAGAATGCGTTGAACAGTATTCTTTAGATTAGAGAAAAATGTTACGCATTATTGTTGCAGATTGAGACTGCAAAATTAAATGTACCTTGGTGCATTTTTTGCGGTGCTAAGCGGAAAAAAGATGACACCATCAGCTGCTCTAAATGCTGCGGCTCGTACCATGAAGCATGCCGAGCTGCCGGTAAGTACTTGATGCCAATTTGAACAGGAGTCGTGAAGAATTTATCACTTCTAAGTCCGAGGTATGATTGATTTTGTTGAATGTATTGGTTATTGTAGCAATCCTAATATATAATTAAAGCCTTGTCTCGAAAAGGGATCTAATGGAGTCGAATATGAGATAATAATAATGATGGGAACGATTCAGAAGTTCAATTTATTTATAATACCGTCATTTCTGGACAGTTTTAGTTAGCAATACTTTTAGTTATGACGGTTTAAAGATTTCCTATTGTGGAATATGGATCTAACATTCTTCATGGAATATGGATCTAACATTCTTCATGGAATATGGATCTAACATTCTTCATGGAATATGGATCTAACATTTTTCATGCAATATGGATCTAACATTCTTCATGGAATATGGATTTAACATTCTTCATGAAATATGGATCTAACATTCTTCATGGAATATGGATCTAACATTTTTCATGGAATATCTAACTGTTTTCTTTTCTCAGTAATGTATTTTTAGGGTTAGATCCTTTTTCGAGGCAAGGCTTCAATTCTCAAGTCAAGTCTCCTGCGCACAAAAGCATTCGTGCGTGGCCATATACATTTGTCTATGAATACACAATTTTTTTGCTTTCCATGGCCGACGGAAAACATTTTGTGTAAGGTTTCAAAAAAACATTCGCAGGAGACTCGTCTTAATGTACTCATATCAAAAAGACATAAATTTTAACATATTAAATACTGTTATTGTGCTAAATCTTAAAATGTAAACAATATAAAAATTATCTAAAGAAGCGAAGCTAGCAGTCCACAATGGAGTGCTGATTCCAACCCTGATGTATGGCAGTGAGGCGTGGAACTGGCAGAGGAAGGATTACAGTAGATTGAATGCTGTATAAATAAGATCCCTGAGCCGTATGTGTGGTAAACCATGTGAAAAATGTTGAGATTCGCAAAGAATGCAAGGCTGATATGAGTGTAATGAGTCAGATTAAGAAAGGGATGCTTCGATGGTTTGGGCATGTAGAGCGGGTGAACAACGAAAGGAGTTTAAGGAGAATATATGACGCGAATGTGAATGGAAGAAAAAGCTGGGGACATCCGAGGCGGAAGACATGGCACGATCAAATTAACCAAATACTTGAGTCAGGCCATGTGAAGAGCCAGAATAACACAAGAGTATGTATGAATGTAAATGAAGCAAGGATTGAGTTGTTTACCGGTCGTGATTGTTAGTTATTTAGTTTATATAAATATATCTAATCAATTAATTAGATTTCCCCCGTATAACGATCCATTCATTGAGTCAGTAAGTTTTTCCGGTCCCTTGGAAAACTCCCGAAGAGAGTTTCATTGTAATATGAAATAATAATCTTGTGTATTTCAGACCAACCTAAAGCTGGGTTAAATAATCCAGTGTGCTCTCAATGCAGCGCAGGATGCAGAGTTAAATCTGGAGATGTGGTGTGGCATAAGATGAAGAAGAGCATTATCTTGTGTATTTCAGACCAACCTAAAGCTGGGTTAAATAATCCAGTGTGCTCTCAATGCAGCGCAGGATGCAGAGTTAAATCTGGAGATGTGGTGTGGCATAAGATGAAGAAGAGCATTATCTTGTGTATTTCAGACCAACCTAAAGCTGGGTTAAATAATCCAGTGTGCTCTCAATGCAGCGCAGGATGCAGAGTTAAATCTGGAGATGTGGTGTGGCATAAGATGAAGAAGAGCATTATCTTGTGTATTTCAGACCAACCTAAAACTGGGTTAAATAATCCAGTGTGCTCTCAATGCAGCGCAGGATGCAGAGTTAAATCTGGAGATGTTATGTGGCATAAGATGAAGAAGAGCATTATCTTGTGTATTTCAGACCAACCTAAAGCTGGGTTAAATAATCCAGTGTGCTCTCAATGCAGCGCAGGATGCAGAGTTAAATCTGGAGATGTGGTGTGGCATAAGATGAAGAAGAGCATTTGGTGGCCGGCGCAGATACTGCCGGTGGGCGAGAGGCCTGATTGCCTATCTGTAAAGCCTACTGACATCCACCAGGCGGTCAAGTTCTATGGAGAGCAACCTGGACAGTACTGCTGGGCCGATCCTAGGCACTTGTGCTCTTTTAATCCAAGTAACTAATTTCCTTTATAATAATAACTTAATGGTAAATGAAACGTAATACTCGCTCACAGATGGCGCTAATTGAAATATTTTATAAAAAAGAAACACTTTTAGCACTTAATGATTTTAAACATTGAGATGAATTGTTTGTTGGCAGGTATACATATGGAATATGAAATGGAATCAACGATTCCATTTCTTATTTGTGTGTATATCCGCCAACAAACAATTCATTTCATTAAAAGCATTACGTGCTAAAACTGTTTTTATTTTAAAATATTTGAATTAGCGCCATCTATGAGCGTGTATTACGTTTCGTTTAGCCTTAGGTGGGTTATTAACTTCAATAAAACTTTATTTTTATGACTTACCCGTTGAGGGTGGTTTTGGCCATGTTTAATCAGATAGATTTTAATAGTACAGATTGTACTTAAAGTTAGTTACTTTTAAACAGGATATAATATTTTGACAAATAAAATTGAGGCAAATAAGTTTCAGCGTATATTTATGTAATTTTAATCACCAATGACTTAAATTCGAATGCCATTTTTATAAATATATTTTGCTAATAAATTGTAAATTTGAGGGGTGTTGAGACTTATAAGACAGGGAATACTGGTAGGGAGTTCAATTTCAAGTTTTACCAATTCATGTATAAAGTTTGGAAATTGGTCATTGATAGGACACTCAAAGAAATTATTGTCCAGAGTATCCTCTGACCCACAATCACAGTAAGGCGAGCTGACTATGTGGAATCTGACGAGATGACTAAGACTACAAGTGTGACATAGTCTCATTCGAGTTATGGGGGAATTTTTTTTTTGGCTTTCAAGTTTATTTATGAAACCGGGGCTTGACAGGAATAAAAGGTTGTATTAATGAGTATTGATGATCTTTTGTTAGAGAAGCTATTTTCCATTCAACCGTGAACAGTGGCTTCCTTAGCAATGGAATCCCCCATTTAGTTTCCTGTAAAACCTAGGTGTCCCGGAATCCAGACTAGGACCACTGATGTTTGTGATAGCGACATGGAATACAGAAGGTCTCTGATTGAATGAGAATCGCTATTAGAATTGAGTGGGGATGAATTTATTTTTTGTAGTGAGCTAAGCGAATCGAAAAGAATGGGTGCATTTATAATATTGTGCGATTTGACGTGATGCGGTGTTCCTATGATAGCTATGCATTCGGCCGAGAAAATGGAGCAATCTTTGGGAAATTTGTGTGGGAGACTCAATTTCCTAATAAATCAGTTATCGACACAGTAAATGGATTAATTTAATTTCTTTAATATTAGTTTTTATTTTCAGATCATTACTTGGGCACTGCCACTGGTGGAAACAAAAAACTTGTAAATGCGTATCGTCTAGCAGCAGAGGCCTGGACCAAAAATCTGCCCTAGTGACCATGTTTTTTTTTTTTTTTTGCATATGTCATTTTTATACAATATGATTACTTAGAGTTTGTTGCAAATTTTTCTTATATATTATTTCAATAAGTTATTCAAAGAGTCTTCATTGAAAATTCTTGCCAAACAACTCTTAAATATTATTATTTTTTTTTTAAATATACATATTTCTTTATTCAGTAACTTCATTCAATAGTATAAATTATCTGAGGATCTTAGCTAATAAGTTTTAAACGCATAGAATAGTGCTAATATTATTTAAAACAATATATGTGCATATATTGGTGTACTAATACCCGATGTTAAGTTTTAATATGTTTATTTAATAAATCTAAAAACGAAAACATTCCCTTGTACCTATTTTATTCCTCGCCCCTATGCTTTTATTCTTAATAACTAGCGTTTTGCAAGTTACACCCAATGGAGGTGATTAAAATTAATTTTATTTCACAAATTTAAATTCGTAATTTCATGCTTTCAAATTGCCAATTGAACATTATATTTTTCTTTATTATTCCTTAGTAGGTAGGTAGGTACCTACCTATGATTGGGTACTTTATCTTTATTTTGTTTTATTATTTCTAAATATTAAATCATAGTGCATTTATTATAATAATAATAATTGGTTGATTTGTACAGCGCCATTTTTGAGAAAAATCACCTCAAGGGCGCTGTACAAATATTAATTCATATTCTCTATCTAATTATGTATAAACAGATACAGTAAAACATACTTACCTGGCAGGTCGCTTCTGATGAACACAGTTTTATTAGAAAATTTAAGCTTAGAGAAGATATGATTTTTAAAGTTGCTATTTTATGCTCCTTTTCTATTAATGTTACATTTATTAGAAGATTGGTGGCACAAGAAGAGTTGGAAGAGTTTATTTGAAATATTTATAATTTTTAGGACTTGAAAATATTTATAAAACGACCTTAAAAAGCTTAAGAAGTTTTTAATAGATATTTACAATTTTTATACATTTAGTTATTTACAGTGTTGCGGGCTGTGGACGCATTAGCATTTATGGATACGATTGTCTGAAAAGATGAGTTTTAAGTTTAGCTCTGAATTCTGTCGAGTCTTTGATCATTCTTCTGATATTCGGAAAGCACGATCACCTAGTATCAGGTATTGGTTCCTTTAACCTCCCGATAGCTGATGACGCTGCTGACCTTAAGGGTGGACTGCTGTGAATTGATATTTTCAGGAATACACAGTACCGATAAGTAAGTCGAAGCCTTTCCGTTAAATTACTTAATAACATCCAGCAGAGCTTGAACTGGATTCTTTCATGACATTTTAGCCAGTTGAGATTTTTGAGATGATCTGAAATGTGGGAATATTTAGATACGCCGGTGATAGGTCTTGCCTATGCGGCAAGTATATGCTACTTAAATGTTTTTATTTTTTATTATTATTCCTTAAATTTAATCATTTTTTTATACCTTTGATTCCGTATTTTATTTTAATTTTAAGTTATTTATTATTCCCAATTTAAAAAAAATCATATTTCGATATTGTATTAAATATATATACATCTATAAAAGTGTGTGAGACGTGTTTTATGCAAGCAATGCATCTGTGTAAAAAAGATTATAAAATATATATACCTGTATTCTAGAGGTGAGTAAAATAACGTGAAACCATTTAAGTTCAGAAACGGTTGGGTTTTGTGGATTTTGGGAAAACCGTTTTTAAAAAACGTGTAACTACGCCCGCAATAAGCCCGCGCTAAATGATTACAATAGAGAACAATTCTTTTGAGAATTCCGCTCGAAACATTTAAAACAGCTCCCGTAACATTTTACTAAACTGCTATATACTTTGTAAACCATTGCAAAGAAACGCTTCCGCGTTAAATTCCTTTACAAAAATCGCTTTCGCTCGAAACTCTGTCGCTGACCGTTGCTACGAAAAGTTTTCTAAAAAATTAAACTCCCGTCCGCAATGGGAGGTTTTCGCATGATTTTTGCCGCTAGGTGCCGCATGTCAAATGTCATACGTTTTCTGCGCCATTTGAAATAATTGAATGTTTTTGTCTTAATATCGTAATAATGCCGTCAACTTATTGTTGTGTTTCAATTTGCAAAATAGGGGTGGACATGTATTTCCAAAAGACAAAGATTTGAAGGTGAAATGGATTAATTCCATCAAACGTTTGAAGTGGATACCGACTCGTACTTCTGTAGTTTGTAAATCTCATTTTATGAACACAGATTATATAGGCGAGAATATTAAGCGTAAGTACCCCCATTTATTTTAATACCTTCTTAATATTTTCACAATTGAATCCCCAATATAAAAATTAAGTATAAAATTACATAAACACGTAAAGAAACATTTTAAATATAGCACAATAATTGTCATTGGGAATGCATTTGTCTGTATTTTCTTTCCTCTTTCTCCGTAAAAATTATTTATCAGAAATAATTATTTGTTAACATAGACAGTTCTGTATTTTATATCATGCGAGTTTCCAGACTTTGATCCTTCAATATTTCCTGTGTAGTTGTAGTTCCTTCAATATTTCCCTGGACGAAGGGAGATAATTTGGAAGCCATTAACAGACGGAAAAGGGTTCTGGAACGCGAAGAAAAATGTATAAATTCGGCCAGGATCCATAAGAAACCAAAACTACAAGATGGAATGGAAGAAGTGATGTTGCCTGTGAATATGGAAGACGTGGCAGTGGAAGTCGTATTGCCATTTGATACTCTCAAGATAGATAGAGACACTCAGACGGATGAAAAAACTGAAATATCTACAAGAGAATCCTTCAGTCAAACGCTAAAATACTCCGTTTTCAGTATAATGACATACAAAAAAGACCCGGCATCAATTCATTTTTTTACCAGTTTAGAGTCATATGAGAAAGTGGTGTTTGTTTTCCATTCCTTAGGTCAAACCACATACTGTTTAAAATACTTTTATGGTAATCCCCCCACTAATCTAAATCCCTTTGAACAATTTTTTTTTAACATTAATGATATTGAGAACACACAAAACATTCGTTGAAATTGCAAGAATGTATCTTATCCATTAAAGATGTTTCCAATATTTTTATTACTTGGGTGAAATTCGTGTCGCTGCAGTGGAAAGAGCTCAACATTTGGACATCAAAACCGAGTGTAAATTTCTTTTCTCCAACAGATTTTCGAGACAAATACCTTAACACAAGGTTAATGATTGATGGCACGGAATGTCCCATTAAATGGCCTGCACTACCGACTGCCCAACAAGCAACCTTTTCTACTTATAAAAACAGAAATACTGTTAAGGTACTTATTGGTGCTGCTCCTAGTGGCCTCATAACGTATGTATCTCCAAGCATGCAGGCTCTGTCAGTGATCGCCAGATCGTTGAAAGAAGCAACCTTACATCCCTGTGTGATGTTGGTGATTCCATAATGGCTGACAAAGGTTTCAATGTCCAGGATATCTTTGCACCATAAACATTCCAACATTTTTCAAAAAACTAACAGAATCTGTAGGAGTGTTTTAGAAAATGATAGAAAAATTGCCAGCAAAGGGGTGCACATAGAAAGAATAATAGGACTTTTAAAAACATATAAAATTTTGAAATCTCCTATGAACTGTACCGAGACAATACTTTCTGCAGATATTATATTTATATGTTGCATATTGTGTAATTTTAGATCAAGTATTATAGGCAAAGATGCATAGTAAATTGTATGTAGTTACCATGATCTATTACTAGTAGATATTATATAATTACATTTGATTGAACCAACTCTTATTTTATTACAATGAAGCCCAAACAAACTAACCATCACGCCGTTTTAGGCAGAGAGGACAGACTGCCAAGCAACTCGGTCTTGGCACACATTTCTTGCTTCATTCACATTCATACATTCTCTTCTGTTATTCTGACCCAAGTATTTGATCGACAAAGGTACAGAAAATTTTCTGGTATTCTCCCAGAAACTTCTGTGAGCAAACGCAATGAGAATATCTGATCTATGCACCTCCTTCCACTCATGAAAGCCCTAAATTGACTAATCATCACGCTGTTTCACCATGGCGATACTCACAGTGCCTGTTATTCTTTCTCTATACATTGAGTGTGCAAAATTAATAATTGCAATCCAAATTATGTGATTGGTGTTATAATAATAGAAAATATTTTGTGGTAAGTTTTTTATTTATTTAATTACACGTTTATATTATGGATGTATAGCTGGATTGAAGTCCAAATTGCAATTACATGTTTTTTTACACCATATTTATTTACAAAAATAAGTTAGTCAAATAAGCCACAATCAAGTGGGGCTGTTCCCTTTGTTACCTCACCAAAAGTTGTCTTTGTAAATGTGCCTCTTTAATAAAGCTGCTTTAAAATAATCTTCATTAAAAGTTATTAATTTATGTACCATTGTCCCAATGAAATCTTGATCCCTATCTACCTCAATGATTTGAAAATCCTTCAAGGTAAATATTGCTAAGAATGCCTTACATCTAAGAGTGCATAGCAGCTGTCCTTGGATCTGGTAATAATAGTTATGTGTTTTGTCTAACTCTAGCTTGCCCGAGTATTCGCCTAAATATAAATATGGGACAGTCTCCACAGATATGATGCTGTCCTTGGCTGTATATGGACATTTGACTTCCAAAACAGCATCTTCGCCAATCAGTGCATCGGGAGAGCTGGCTAAGAACTGATGTTCAGGGTGAACAACAATTCCGCAGGAAGAGGTGGAAGTATCTGCTTCAAATTCAAATTTTCTCACTGCTGCTGCCTCAAATTTCAATCCATGTTCTATAGATGCTGCTTTGACGTCATAAACTTTCAAAAAAGATTCTGCCAGATTTCTGCGATTAGTTTTCACCGTACTTTTGCATATTTTTCCAAAATTTGAACTGGTTAGGCGTAGGCATCGTTCAGTGAACCAGTTCTTTGATTTACCCTGACCTCTAGTAGAGGATTCAATCAAATCAAGTTCTGATTGGGATTTCTCATAACACTTGAGGAAAGAATGTTCAACAGTTTCCTTCTCATAAAAATGATCAAACGTGGCAGAATATTTGTCTGCCGGGGGGATAATTTCCATGATAGGCATGTGCCTTAAACTTAGATTGTGAGCAGAAAATCCAATGGCTAAATTATTGAATCTAGTTTGGTAATTTTTGTCGTTAATTAAAGGAGCAGGCCTAGGATCAAAACTGATGAGCTGTTGTTGTGACAATTGCCGTTTTTTCAATAGGAGATCTTCCACTTTTATAGGTGCACCATAATATTTCCTCGGTGTGTGAAAATTTTGTAACAAGCTTGTACAGCTTTCTTGAGTAATGATTTTTTTGTTTACACTAAAATCTACTATTCCATGTAGGACTACAAATACATGTTTGCAATGTGCACTAGGCCCCACACCCGCTGCACACTCACATTGGCATTCCAATACAGCATCAAAATTATAACGTATATAAACTGCATACGAAACATGTTTTCTATACTCCGAAGAACACATTCCTAAAACATAGGTTGTGTCATTTTCACAGGCACTTCTGACATTCAGTAAGTATTTTTCAGCATGCATACTAAATGCTTTGTCAGCATTCTTCAAACTTTCCCAAGAAACACTGATTTTATGGAGTTCTTCATGCGTCAGTGCTGGAATATTTGGGACCATGTTGACATCTTTGACGGCCTCCATAGTCGAGGGGTAAGGCTCTCGACTACGAATCCGAAGGTCACGGGTTCAAATCCCGGCGTGCGCAAGTATTTTTTATTTAATTAATTTGTGTTGTTTCACAATTAATTCATTTAAAAAATAAAATATACTATATTTGCGCACGTTCCAGAGTGGAAGATACTTTCAGTATCGCCCTGGTGAAAGACCACCATTCAGAATTGAAACGTTGCTTGAAATGGCTTTTAGCCGTGTTTGGTGACCAGATCTGAATAGCCAGGTATTTCCCATTTTCCCCACCTTCCACTCCCCCTTCTCCTTCCCCTCCCCAATACCTTCACCCTCACAACATTCCCCAATTGGGAATGCCATAGTCTCACTGGCTCCAGACGGTTGGGAGCAGTTTGGGACTCTTGTGCGGTATTCATATAAAAAATAAAAAAAAATCTTGAAAATATTCCGGCTTCGGTATGGTCATTTCGTAGGTATTTTCGTACGTGATGCCAGTAGGGTTGAAGTCATGGTTCTTATCGTAGTCTTCAAGTCTAAAATAAAACGCATTACGATAATATTATGTGATGTATTACAAAATAAATGATCGTGGGAGGTACAAGCCTTATGTGTGGTGTATTTACTAACCTTTCTACGAGAACTGCTTTTTTACCGATAGTTTTGGCATTACGTCCTTTTAATTCCTCCTTCAATTGAACAATAGTCCACTGACCATAATTCTTGTTAATTTTAGGTTTTAAACTGGTAACAAAATTAATAAATCGTATAAACTACGTCGAGGCGGTAAACAAACTGATATCGAAATAGTGAGATTTATTTGAAAGTAAGACCGCCTTCCCTAGCGGAATTTTTACGAAGCTGCTCAGAAAACAGCCCATACGCCGTAAACCGTTGCAAAGAAACGTTTTCTCGTTAAAAGTTTCTGTCCAAAATTCCGTCGCTGATCGCTACGATACTCTTTCGCCGCGATCATTTTTCGCCAGATCGGCCTGCCGACCGAAACGTTGTGTTTGTTTGGGTAAAAAAAAGTCACCACACTTCGGCGGGCGCGCCGATCCGTAGATCGGTTGATCTCCACGCGGAAGTGTACGTCTAAAGGGATTTCTCAGAGATCGGAGCGAAGTGTGGCCTGATGCGTGATACAGTTTTCGCCCGCCACTGAAAATAAATTAAAAAAAACGTACGGGTGACGTAAAAACCAAAAAGCCAAGTAAACTTATTACAACAACGAAATTAATATTCTTTGTATCTTTTAAAACGTACAAATGAATGCATACATTATTTACCTATATTTGAATAATATATCATTACTATTATATCTTCTCACAGCATTATTTTTTTTTGTTTAAACTATCATGAAAACATGCAACTTTTTTCGTAATTAAACAATTTTCCAACAGTGGCCCAAATTCAATTTTTTTGAAAGGTATACATTTTCCACAGTTTTTTTTTCAAACGTTATTTAAAATTGCAAAGCGAAAATTTGATCGCGGCCCATTTACTTACAATTCCTCCAGCAACATGAAATAATGTGTATATTTGGTATGTTTTATGCTTTGTACGTACTGGTCCATACGACGTGGAAAGTACGTAAAAATTACGAAATTGTTAGATATAACTAGCCGACCTGGCTTTGCTCGGGATATTTTTTTTTTTGGAATAATGTTTTAAAGTTGTGGATTCTTACTTGTCGTTTGGGTGCCATAATTGATTTGACAGTGAAAGTAACTATCTTTAAACAAAGAAAAAATCATTTGAAAATTTTATTTCATTCCAAACATCTGTTTTTTTCAAAATATATTTAAATTATAAAGTTTTTAAGTAGGTACCTACTTGTGTTTTCCATTTTAAAATATTCTACCCAAACAAACTTTCTTTTGAATATGTAATCTGTGGCTAACTAGAGTGGTATATTTATGGGCTAACCTCAATACAACATGGCGGGTTAATTTTTTTTACGGTAACTCCACACAGGAGACCCTGAAGGAAATAATTTACCTCAAGGCCTATATCATCTTTGGGGATGCTGTGTGGAGGGTCTTTTAGAGGATAGGAAGGAGTGAGCTTGGGTCTTGAATAAACCCATGTTGTAGGATGGAGGAAACACAGAGGCTGGCAGATCATTCCACAGCCGAGCTGTTGAAGCCAGGAAGGAGTCGTAAAAGCGACCCGTTCTCATGTGACAAATGTCGACTGTGTGAAAATGTTGGACACGCGTTTGGCGCGTTTCCCGACTATGCACCGGTGCCGAAGGGATCAATGACGCTAGTTCCTCAGAGCATCTTCCATTAAAATACCGGTAAAACAAGGACAGCATTCCCATCTGACGCCTGTGCTCCAAAGATTGCAATCCAAGATTTGTTAAGATAGGCGAATCTATCAAACGGACCGCCCGTGTCTGCATAAGTCAGGGTTTTTTTTTCAGATATTTTGGGGCTCCCGACCAGAGGTGGCTGCCAAATTTTAAAGTGGGGCGCACTTGCGATTTGTACAGGGTCAGCAGTTGTGTACTATTAA